>JAYMFT010424171.1:0-17487 GCA_038088735.1 Panulirus argus
TGTGTGTGTGTGTGTGTGTGTGTGTGTGTGTGTGTGTGGTGTGGTGTGGTGTGGTGTGGTGTGGTGTGGTGTGGTGTTTGTTTGTTTGTTTGTTTGTTTGTTTGTCTCTCTCTCTCCTCCCGGGTAAATATGCTCACAAGACACTGTATTACACATGGAAGATTTTTCAAATTTGAAAACCTACTTTTCTCTCCTCTGTGGTCTGCCCTGCAAGCATACCCACACAAAGAAGCATTTAAAGAAAAGCCTTTCGGATAAAAGTAAACTCAAAGGCAAAAATAAATACTTTAAATGGTAAACTGGGGGCATATCAAAATCAGTTTCTCCTGATGAAGGAATCCCCAGAGTCCCACAGAGTACATCCACAACATCTAAGCTAAGGTCATGTCTGACGAGGGTGGTAGACAGGTGCAACAGACCCCTTTTGTTAATTATCTCCAACAAAAAGATTATGTGGAAGGTTATGGCAAAGGTCAAATTCCTCTTATCATATATTCTTGTGTAAAACCCAGGTTAAGCCAATGAAGTGAATTCCTCTCTACATAAAGACAATACCTGTCAAAAGGGGTTTCAAGGTTTCTGATAATCTTTGGTGAAATAAAAAAAAGTCTCTTAGTAACGGAACCCCTTAACTCTCCTGATGTAAATTCATGGGAGGTGAGTGACAATGCTACATGTAAATATACACAGTGACTTTTGCACCTCTATTTCAAAGATGCATGCTGGGCTGGACGGTTGCCAAGCTGGTAGTGAAGAATAATTTGTCCATACAGTCAGCCATCCTCTAGTCATGTTAATGACACAAAATTTTCACAAGTCTTCTAAGAATGAAACTAAGAAGCTTTTAGCTATATTCAGAGGACCAAGGAGAGGATGATCCTGAATTATTTGACAATGATGATCGGTCTTCAGATCATGTGGAAAGTGTTTTTATGGACAATGTGTCTTCCAGAACTGAAGGATGACCAAGATGAAGCAGGAATAAAAGTTTCTAGCACAAGTGGAGACAATGCCGCCAGTACCCACCTGACCTTCAGAACACTCTCTGGCTGATGCAGCTGGTAACTTTACAAACTTTTACTTTATAATTTGGATGCTATGAAAAAATTATCAATGAATCACACTGATTATAACAAGAATAGATTTAGTATACTTAACAAGATTATGCATAAAAATCAGAAATCAATTTTATGTTGTAGCTAAAATTAACAACAAAAAACTTGCAGTGGCAACTCATTTGACACATTCCTGCACTTTTAAGTGAGCTGTAATAACACAGCTACAAAACTTCTGCATATTATCAGAGATAGCAGCAGAAGAAATAGACTTCTTTGGTGACTTTTTCAATGTTATATATCTTTGAAACTGAAAGGTTAAATACATGTTTTAGATATTTAGATCAACATGAGATTCACAGAGATGAAATGGAAACCTACCTGTGAAGGTAATGGGTTACTCGGGCATAAAGCATGACCTTTTCTTGGCAATGTTTTCAAAGAGCTGATGGAAGTAAGGCCATTTCTAATTCAAATGTTTTCTTCTTAAGCAAGAGCCCAGGGTTTGGGACACTTTAACCCATTAGAAATGTCCCCCAAAGAAAAGAATCTTATGTTTCCTTCCAGAGCCCAAGGCTATAAGAATTTTCATAAGATGATGAGGAGCTTAACATAGCAAAACTTTTACACTGTAAAATGCCTAAGACCTGCAAAAGCTCTCAATTGGATTGCTGTGGAGGAGCAACAAGTCTTCTTCAGAAGATTGAAAAGTTTATCCCAAAGGGGCTTGAGAGATTAATATCAAAACCCAGACACAAGAGTTTCTTAAGAGGCAGTCAAATGGAGATAATGCAATTAGCCTTATTCTATAAAGAGACTAGAGAAGAACTCCAAACATAGGTTTCACGCACAACCTAGATGTCAGATTCTTGAAGTACGAGAAAAGACTTTCCAGACTAATTGGTACTATTCTGGTTTAAAGGATAAAGACTATGTTTGGTGATGTGTTAGGCAATCTCCAAACCTCTACATAAAAAGCAGTTGAGAAAATCAATACATATGAACTTCAAAACCCTTGCCTTTGAGATTAGGTCTGTGTAAAAAAGAAAAATGATATGGTTAAGTACAACCTGAAGTATCCACTGAGAGGTATGGCAGTGCTGAAGGAGTCTCTATCACAAAATTTTCTGTTCCACTTTGGGTCTACCAGTATCACTAGATCTCAAAAAAAAAAAAAAAAAAAAAAAAAAGTTTGAGAAAAACTTTTCCCCACATAATTTTTGAAGTGAAATGATAAATCTTTTTAATTTTCATAATTGATTGTCAATACCTGTGTTAGTGAGATACTGCCTGGAACAGACAAAGACATGCCGCAACCACACACCCATTCTCTAGCTGTCATGTGTAAATGCACTGAACCCACAGCTTCCTGTCCACAACCAAGCCCCACAGACCTTTCCATGATTCACCCTGGAAGCTTCACATGCTCTGGTTCAGTCTACTGTATACCACATTGTTCCAATTCACTCTATCTTGTGCACGCACTTCACCCTGCTGCATGTTCAGGCCCCGATCACTCAATATCTTTTTCACTCCATCCTTTCATTTCCAATTTGGGCTCCCTGTTCCCTCCAATACTGACACATACATCCTTTTTGTCAACCTTTCCTCACTCATTCTCCAAACATGTCCAAACCATTTCAGCAAGCCCTCTTCAACTTCAACTAAACTTTTTATTACCACACCTCTCTCTTACTCTTTTATTACTTACTCGATCAAACCACCTCACACTACAGATTGTATTCAAACATTTCATTTCCAACACATTCACCTTCCTCCACACAGCCTCATCTATAGCCCATGCCTTGCAATCATATAATGTTGTTGGGACTACTATAACTTCAACTGAACCCATTTCTGCCATCCCAGATAACGATCTCCCTTTCCACACATTTTTCATTGTTCCCAGACCCTTACCCCCATCCACTCCATGCATCCCTACCTACTCTATTACTCACTAACATTTCCACTCCCAGGTATCTTAAACACTTCCCTTCCTCCAATTTTTTTCTATACAAACTCAGAGCCCAACTAACCAGTCCCTCAACCCTGCTAAACCTAAACACCTTGCTTTTATTCACATTTACTCCCAACTTCCTCTTTCACAAACTTCTGAATTTAGTCACCAACTTCAGCAGTTTTTCACTCAAATCTACTACCAGTGCTGTACCATCAGCAAATGACAACTGGCTCACTTCTCAGGCCCTTTCATCACCTACAGACTGCATAGAATCCCCTTTCTCTAAGACTCATGCATTTATCTCCCTCATCACCCTATCCAAAAACAAATTAAACAGCCCTGGTGATATCACACACCTGTGTCACAGACCAACCATCACTTGGAACCAATCACTTTTCTCTCTTCTTACTAGTATACATGCCTTACATCCATGATAAAAACTTTTCACTGCTTCAAGCAAGTTACCTCCCTCACCATACATTCTTAAGACCTTCAACAAAGCATCTCTAATAACCCAGTTATATGCTTTCTTTAGATCCATAAATGCCACATGCAGATCGACCTGTTTTCTAAGTATTTATCCATAAATGCCACGTGCAGATCGATATGTTTTTCTAAGTATTTCTCTCACACATCATTTAAAGCAAAAACCTGATCCGCACATCTCTTAACACTTCTGAAACCATACTGCTCCTCCCAAATCTAATGCTCTGTACATGCCTTCACCCTCACAATCAACAACCTCCCATACAACTTACGAGGTATCTTCAACAAACTAATACCTCACTAGTTTTAATACTCACCTTTATCCCACTTGCCTTTATACAACAGCACTATACATGCATTTCACCAATACTCAGGCACCGAATCATGATTCATACATACACTGAAAATCCTTACCAACCAATCATCAACACAGTTGCCCCTTTTCTTAATAAATTCAGCTGCAATACCAACCATTCCAGCTGCCTTGCCACATTTCGTCTTATGCAAGGCTTTTACCACCTCTTCCTTCTTCATCAAACTATGACTCCATGACTCCCTCACTTCACATACAACCCACATCAAAACACCCTACATCTGCCATTCTTTCATAAAACAAATTTAACAGTCCTTCAAAATACTCACCCCATCTCACTTCATCATTACCTGTCATCACTTCTCCTTTTGTCCCTTCAATGATGTTTGTATTTATTCTCTTGTCTTTTGCACGTTATTTACATCCTTCCAAAACATCTTACTCTCCCTAAAGTTTACTGATACTCAGTCACCTCTTTTTCAACCCCTGCACCTTCCTCTTGACCCCCTGCAGCTTTGTCTTAAACATCCCCCAACCATTTACACTCCTTCCCTGTTAAGAACTGCTCAAATGCCTCTCTTTTTTCTTTCAGAAACAACTTTACTTCTTCATCCACCACTCACTACCCTTTCTAACTTTTTCATCCCACCACTCATACCCTTTTTAATCTACCAACCTCCACCTTTGGCATGCCAGATGCATCTCTTACACAAGCCATCACTGCTTCCCTAAATACCTCCCATTCCTCCCCAACTCCCCGTGCTTCATTTACACTCACCTTATACCATTCTACACTCAATCTCTCCTGGTATTTCTTCACAGAATTTTTTTTCCCATGCTCACTTATTCTCACAAGTCTCTTCTCATCAAAATGTTTTCCCCTTTTTTTTGAAAACCTCTACAAATCTTCACCCTTGCCTCCACAAGATAGTAATCAGACATCCCATCACCTGCCTCTCTCAGCACGTTTACATCCAAAAGTCTCTCTTTAACATGCCAATCAATTAATATGTAATCCAATAAAACCCACCAACCATCTCTGCTATTCACATACATATACTTGTATATACCACTCTTTTTAATCCAAGTATTCCCAATCATGAGCCCTTTATCAGTACACAGCTTCAAAAACTGTTCATCATTTCCACTTATAACAATGAATACCACAGAATACCCCAACATGTGTGTGGATGTAACCAAGATGAGAAGACAGGAGAGACAGGTAGTATGTTCGAAGAAAGAAACCTAGATGTTCTGGCTCTGAATGTACCAAATTCAAGGGTAAAGAGAAAGAATGGTTTGATGTCAGGGGTTAGTGAGAGGACAACAGCTAAGGAAGGAGTAGCATTACAACTGAAGCAGTTGTGGGAGTGTGTGACAGGTGTGTGACAGAGTTTAAGGAAGTAAATTCTAGATTGATGTGGGTAAAACTGAAAGTGGATGGCAAAAGATGGGTGATTAGTGGTGCTTATGCACCTGGTCATGAGAAGAAAGATCTTGAGAGGCAAGTGTTTTGGGAGCAGCTGCGTGGGTGTGTCAACAATTTTGGTGCACCAGACCAGGTATTAGTGATGGGTGATTTGAATGTGAAGGTGAGTAATATGGCAGAAGAGGGTATAATTGGTGCACATGGGGTATTCAGTGTTATGAATGGAAATGGTGAAGACCTCATGGATTTGTGTGCTAGAAAAACTGGTGATTGGGAATACCTAGTCTAAAACAGAGAGATATACACAAATATATGTATGTGAGTAGGAGAGATAGTCAATGAGCATTATAAGATTACGTTTTAATTGATAAGCATGTAAAAGAGAGACTTTTGGAAATAAATGTGCTGAGAGGGGCAGCTGGTGGGAAGTCTGATCAGAATCTTGTGGAGCTGAATGTGAAAATTTGTAGAGGTTTTCAAAAAAGAAGAGAGAATGTCAGGGAGAAGGGAGTGGTGAAAGTAAGTGAGCTTTGAAAAGGAGACTTGTGCAAAGTAACACCAACAGAGATTGATTGTAGAATGGCAAAAGGTGAGAGCAAATGAAGTAAGGAGAGTGGGTGAGGAATGAGATGTATTTAGGGAAGCAGTGATGGCATATGGGAGAGATGCATGTAGCATAGGAAAGGTGGGAGGTGGGCAAATTAGAAAGTGAGTGGTGGAATGAAGAAGTAAAGTTGTTAGTGAAAGAGAAAAGAGAGGCGTTTGGACGATACTTACAAGGAAGGAGTGCAAATGACTGGGAGATATATATGAGAAAGTGGCAGGAGGTCAAGAGGAAGGTGCAAGGGTTGAAAAAGAGAGCAAATGAGAGTTGGGGTGAGACAGTATCATTAAATTTTAGAGAGAATCAAAAGATGTTTTGGAAGAAGGTAAATAACGTGCGTAAGACGAGAACAAATGGAAAAATCAGTGAAGGGGCAAGGGAAGAAGTAATAACAGGAAGTGATGGAATGAAATGAAGTGAGTATTTTGAAGGACTGTTGAATTTGCTTGAAGATAGAGTGGCAGATGTAGGGTGTTTTGTTCAGGGTGATGCGCAAAGTAAGAGAGTCAGGGAGAGTGGTTTGGTAAAGAGAGAACAGGTGTTGAATGCCTTGTGGATGATGAAATCTGGCAAGGTGGTGGGATTGGATGGTACTGCAGTTGAATTTAAGAAAGGGGGTGACTGTGTTGTTGACTGGTTGGAATGAATAATCAGTGTATGCATGCATCATGGTGAAGCAGCTGAGGATTAGTGAAATGCATGTATAATGCCACTGTACAAAGACAGGGGATAAAGATGAGTGTTCAAACTACAAAGGTATAAGTTTGTTGAGTATTCCTGGAAAACTGTATGGGAGGGTTTTCATTGAGAAGGTGAAGGCATGTATAGAGCTTCAGAGTGGTTAGGAGAAGTGTGGTTTTTGAATTGGTAGATGGTGAAAAAGAGAAAAATTGGAGGAAGCGAAGTGCTTTAGATATCTGGGAGCGGACTTGGCAGCGAATGGAACCATGGAAGCGGAAGTGAGTCATAGGGAGGGGAAGGGGGCGAAGGCTCTAGGAGCAATGAAGAATGTGTGGAAAGGGAGAACATTTTCTCAGAGAGCAAAAATGGGTATGCTTGAAGGAATAGTAGTTCCAGCAATATTATATGGTTGCAAGGCATGGGTTATAGATAGAGTTGTGCAGAGGAGGGTGGATGTGTTGGAAATGAAATATCTAAGGACAATATGTGATGTGAGATAGTTTGATTGAGTAAGTAATGTAAAGGTAAGAGAGATGTGTGGTAATAAAATGAGTGTGGGTGAGAGAGCAGAAGAGGGTGTGTTGACATGGTTTGGACATATGGAATGAATGAGTGAAGAAAGGTTGACAGAGAGGATACATGTGTCAGAGGTGGAGGGAACAAGGAGAAGCGGGAGACCAAATTAGAGGTGGAAGGATGAAGTGAAAGGGAGCTTGAGCAGTCGGGGCCTGAACATGCAGGAGGATGAAAGGTGTGCACGGAATAGAGTGGAATGAAAAGATGTGGTATACTGGGGTCGACGTGCTGTCAATGGACTGAACCAAGGCATGTGAAACATCTGGGGCAAACTATGGAAAGGTCTGTGGGGCCTGGATGTGGGTAGGGAGCTGTACTTTTGGTGCATTACACATGACAGCTTGAGACTGAGTGTGAGCAGATGTGGTCTTTTTTTTGTCTGCCTCCTGGCGCTACCTCACTGACGCAGCATGTGGCGATGCTGTTTCCTGTGGGGAGGGATGGTGCTGGGAATGGATGAAGGCGAGTAAGTATGAATATGTTGATACGTATATGCATACGTATGTACATGTACGTGTATGTGCATGTATGTATATATGTGTGTATTTGAGTGGATGGGTTTTTCTTCGTTTGTTTCCTGGTGCTACCTCGCTGATGCGGGAAACGGTGATCAAGTAAAATAAGATAAAAAAAAATACACTTATTCGATGTCATCCATTCCCGATGCCATCCTGCCCCACAGAAAACAGTATAAATACATGCAAGAAAAAAAAAATGATAACTTGTACACTCTTTTCTTCTCCACCACACCTGAATGCCACCCTATGCATCAGAGAGGTAAAGCCAGGAAAAAAGACAAAGAAAGGCCACATCTGTTCACATCCATACTCAAGCTGTCATGTGTAATGCTCTGAAACCAGAGTTCTCTATCCACATCCATGGCCCACAGACCTTATCATGGTTTACACCGTATGTTTCACATGCCCTGGTTCAGTCCACTGACAGCACGTTGACCCCAGTATATCACACTGATCCAATTCACTCTATTCCATGCACGCATTTCACCCTGGACTGGAAGAAGAGACTATCTTGGAGGAATAGGGGATAAATGCTTCCAAGCTTGCAATACACACCTCTGTTGTGCATTTGGAAGAGATGGAATCATTCCTATGTAAGAGACAGTGATTTGATTAAGGAAAGTCAGAAAAGAATTTTTGTAAGTTATTCCAGTCAGCTTTGTCAAGGTGCCAGTATTTATGTTTAGAAGGAGCTGCTGGTGGAAAAAAGTGCTGTTTAAACAGAAAAATTTATGAAGTGGGGTCAGATGAACCAATTGGGGGTAAGATTGTATAGTTACAGCATGGATGGTTTGGGGTGAAAAACTGATCCAGAATATCAGGAAAGTGATCACAGCATTTAGGAATATGGGTGGGTTGCGGGATACTTTCCTCTAGATCATTAAGAACGGATAACATGAGGGCTTCAATCCCCCCACCATCCGTAAAGAAGGAATTCAACCATTCTTTATGGTGGACATTGAAATTCCTGAGTACATGATCTTAGTTTTTTGTTAAGGGCATGCCACAGTCTTATGGTAGGAGTTTAGACATGTAAAGAAAGATATAAAATCTGTATAATCAGGCAAGCACTAGGTGAAACAAAAGGAAAGTGTGGTAGTTGGGAAAGACCTTGAGCCAGATAACATCAAAGTTTGGGGACTCAAGATCCTCGAGGCATGCAACAAGTGTGTTGATACTAGAATAAGTACAGGCACTACCTGTGAACCAGAATCGTGAGTAGAGATTACTGTTGGATATGAAAAAGGGCCTTGTAAGATCATTATCAGAGAAGAAAAATATTAGGAGAGGTACTATACAGATGGTGCTCAGGAGTTTTCCATTTTCATGTAAAATAATCTGAGGTAATTTGTATGATAAATTTCTTCCTGAAATATAATTACAAGTTAAACATTCAAGAAATTAAAAATTCTTATTGAAATATGAGTAAAAGTTGAAGGCATTAATTCAACAAATCAAATGAAATTTCATCTGATGATATCATGAATACATACCACTGGCATACGTCTGTATGACAGAACTCCATCCTTAAAGAAGAGTGAAAGATTCTGCTTTGGCAAGACAATCTGCAAATTTTCAGATGGGGAATAATCTTGAAGAATTCCTGACACTTCTTGAAGGTTTCTCAGAGTGGCAACTCGGATATTCTGAGAAGTTCTGTAAGATCCAAAATTTTCTTTTCTTGATTTTTCATCTGATGAATTTTTTGAATTTTTGGAAAATTTTCGAGGAAACAAATTTTTTACAGAGCTATTTAGTTTGCAAGAATCTCCACAAGTTGTACTCAGTTTTGAACTGATATCAAACTTAAAGCCTGAGTTTTCCAGCCTAGGATTCTGGCTAACAGGTTTGTCAGGCACATCCATCAAAGATTCATCGCTGGCTATACGAGGAATCCTAGCTGTGTTTCTTCCCACAAGCAGCTCTTGCAATTGAGCCCTCCGACGTAATTTACGTGATCTTCGTACCCCTACCTGATCAGCATCTTCATTGATACTCTCTGTATCAGTCTCAATACCAGACTCTTCAGTTTCAAGAAGTCTCTGGTGATGCTCTGGAGACAAGTATGCCTTAAGTGCTTCTCCACTAAAACTTGCAGTTCCCATATCTCCAAGTGTAGCATCACAAGGACTTACATCATGAAGAGATGGGTTTAAGCTATAAATGGATGCTGATGTAGTTAAGCTATAATATCCTAAACTACTCATAGACACAAGTGACTGCCTTGAGTATGGGCGCACTGCTGTCTGTTGCATCATTGCTTGAAATTTTCGTCTTGCTGTCCAGCCTCTATAGTATCTCTGAATTGTTAATGTGGCTCTACAAAAATTGATGTATTTCCTCATGGAAATGAATCTTCTCACATTTTTCTGAATAACTACACTAGCATATTTTATTTTCTTGTACTTCATCTTTGCTATCCAAGTTCTAACATGTTTCTGAATCATACAGGATGCAGATTTAAGATTTTTGTATCGTTTCAGGTATTTATACCTTCGCCAACCTGAAAAAGTATAGTTCATTTAGTATGGTATTCAATCAACATAAAGTAATAAAACAAACCAATCCTGCTTGTTCCCAATTTTCTGCAAACAAACTAAAACCACAATACATTTTCAAGAAATATTCATAAGGATTCCAGTACCATAGATGTGACTATGGTAATTAATGTAATCTGAAGTTCTTAAGTCTATTAAATCAAATTTCCTCACATGCCTTAAATCTTACACCAACTTTCAAAGAGTACTTTTTCCATCCTAAAGTCTTACTGTTTCTCCTAATTCCTACCTTCTCATGTTTGCCTGCTTCTACTCTCTATCTTTCTTGCACTAATAAAGGTAACCCTTATTTGTCCCACACATTCTCAATTCTAAATGTAAGCTAGTGACATTGCTCTATTTGTATGTGGATTAACATGAAAGTTTCACACACTGCTAATTTTTTTACATTTGAAGGAGTAAAGAGCAATTGCTGATATATTTGAGAAAGATTATGCATGCACTAACCAACTTTAAATAATGAGAAAGGGCAATTTAAACATAAAATTAAAACTTCAAAACTTTTAAAGACTCGCTTATTACTGAACAGGCAACATTACACCCTAATGTCTTAAATCCAGTATTCTAAAATCTGGTAATACCCAAAATCAAGCACTTACAGGAAAGCATCCTTTATTATAAGCTTCTTGTTATGACCTCTGGTTATTCTGCCATTGCATCTCACAAAGAACAGCACACTGTCAACATTTTTAACCTGATTTCAAACTTAAAGGCTGTGATCATGTCCCCCACAACTCTCCTCACTGTCGTTCAGTCATTTTGATTCACATACCATTTTTGTTTCCCAACTATGAACACTCAATTCAGCCCTATTGCTTCTTTAACCATTTGACTGTGACATCCCTAATATCCAGTGTATAATTTGTGTGCATGAGTTTCTTCAGTATATGAAAGAAACTGATCATCAAAAGTCTATTACTATAAATAACCGGACATAATTTTCTAAATAATATGATACACAACTCATCCTTGTAATACATTGCTTATATGTGCTATGTGCCTTTTGACTTATGCTGCTCTGCTGCCATGCAAATGAAGTACACTAGGATATGCCATGCATTTGTAGTGAGATGAATAGTATTTTTGGAAGACCTTTGTCACAAACAAATATGATTATTATAGGTTTTCATCACCAATATCTATTATTCTGTATGAGTGTCACAATCTCAAACTGTTACATAATAAGATGGCACAGATCTTTTACAAGCCTCCTTGACATCACACAGACTGAACAGTGCATGGACAAAATGTGGCTGTAGCATCTTTAACACTGCATGGAATGCTATTACTGGACTGCCTACCCTAGGATAAGACCATGAGTGAAAAGTCACATTTGACAAGGCTGTATTATTGGGTGTACAGTCTCATCAAGAAACTGGAAGTAGCCCTGTCTTGAATTGCAGGAGCTTTTAAAGAGGTTTTGGGTTATACCAAGTCTCTTTCATAGAAACTGGTCCAGGGGTTAAAAAAAAAAAAAAAAAAAAAATATATATATATATATATATATATATATATATATATATATATCACCTTGAAGCAAAAGTGGGTGATTCAATTATTTTTACCGTTTATGCACTAAGCAGATATGACATAAAATAAAATACCTTGATTTTTTTGTAATGGTTGCAGTGAATGGTTTAAGTGCACTGAATAGACCTGGGAAGCATAGTCTAGTAAGTTGTGAATAATTTGCCAATCTTTTCGTTGTCTATGTACTTAATATGATTCTAATATCTGATAGTGGAAAGTCTGTCTCCTTAACAATTTCCCTGATTTGAATCTCTGCCAACAGGTTAGGAAAAATTCTAACATCCTAATGTCTTTCACAAATGGATTCTGTAATTCATTTCCTATTAGATAATTATCATACCAAGGCCTTTATTCACTCTCACATTCTCATTACTTTACACTTGTTTGGATTAAATTTCACTGACTATATATCCGACCACTTTAGGAGTTTGTCCAGGCCTTTTTGTGAATTGATGCAATCCTCTTCATTCTATACTTCCTTCGGGACCTTGATATCATCCACAAACATGTTTAGGTAAAAGTTTAGTCCATCTGGCAAGTCATTTACATAAAACAAGAAGAGCAATGGTCACAAACTTGACCCCTGTGGTATACACTAGTGATCTTAGGCTATTTGGAGAATGTTCCTTTAACTTTTCCTTTTGCTCTTTCCTCTAAGGATATCTATCCAATGAAGGAATCTCTCTCCTAAGTTTCAGCTTCTAAACCAGCTTCTTAGGTGGTATTGTGTTAAATGACATCTGGCAGTTCAGAAACATGCAATTTATTCATCTATCTTTTTGTCTGGCTAAAAGAGAGCTTTCTCTCTCTCAGAATTCTCAGATTTTTCATGGATGGCCTTTTTCCCTGAATCCATGTTCTCTCAGTTTATCCTTTGCAAGTAGTTATCAGTCTGCTTTTCAATTATCTTTTCCTTTGTTTCACATACTACACTTGTTAGAGAGACTGGTCTATAGTTAAATGCAATTTCCTGATCTCTCTTAAAGACAGGCACAATATTAGTCCTCTTCCATTCCCACTCCTTTGGCATTTTTTATATATATTCGCCATTTCCTGTGTTAGCACCAGAAACAGATGAAGAAAAATGGCCTCATTCACTCATGTCCATTCTAGCTGCCACATGCAATGCACCTATCCACAATAAGATCTCACACACCTTTCTGTGGTTTCCCCTTACTTTAAATGCCCCAGATCTGTCCAGCAACAGTAAGTTACCCCCTGTACACCACAATGTTCCAATTCAGTCTATCCCATGCATGCCGTTTATACTCCTGCATGTTCAAGCCCTAAACACTCAAAACCTTGTTCCCTCTATCCTTATGTTTCCAACTCAGTCTCCCTCTTCTTGTCCCCTCCACTTTTGGCATGTATACCTTCATTGTCAACATCTCCTCACTCATTCTCTTCATATATCAAACCATTTCAGCACATCCACTTCAGATTTCTCAACCATACTCTTCTTATTACCAAATCTCTCTCTCTTACCCTACTATTTCTTACTTGGTCAACTCTCCTCATTAGACATATTGTCTTCAAATGTTTCATACTAAAAATTTCAAGCTACCTATCAACTGTATCTGCACATTCCTTCAGTATATATGGAGAGACATCCTCAAGATCATGAGACATATAAGTCAAGACATCTTACTAGCATAGGTATGTCTTCTCTAGGAATTTTAAACTTTTCTTGACCTCTTCCTCATCCCATCTCACCATTTGAGGATATAGTGTCATTCACATCCACAATGAAAATTCTTTAGAAATTTTCGTTCAGCACCTTGCATTTCTCTTTATCATCCTCAACAGTTCATCCCTCCAAACCCCTTTGTATAAGCAGCTGCTCTTCAATCAACAATTCACTCCAGATAAATTAATGATTAGTCGTGTTAATCATTTTTTGCCTTGTTCACAGCAGATTCTTTTGAAAGTTTTTATGTTCCTCCTTCCTCATCTTACAGTCCTCATTTCTTACTTGCTTAAACCTTTCAAAGGATGGCTGGCCACTGTCACCATATTTGCTTTTAACATCTTTAACTAAACCATATCTGTTTTTATCTATCTTCTTCATTAACAGCAAATGGGTACATTTACTAGCTTTTCCTTTTTAGATTTCACAGAACCTTTCATAACAATGGTCCATAAACTATTTATGGAATTCTATATCTCAGTTTAAGCTCTCAAGAAGTTGTTCTGCTCTATGTACTTATAATGACTATATCTAATTTTGGCTGAGGTATCCTCTTTGCTCCCCTTTCTGTGTTTTCTTTCATCATATAGTCATAATCAAGCATTATATGAGTACTTTTCCACTTGGTGTATCATATTTAATATTTTCCATTTCAATGTTATTGTACATAAAGGTAAGGCCAAGCAGAGATGGCATCAGTCCCTCTGACCCTTGTACGCTCTGAATTACCAATATAAGATAATTTCACGCTGTGAATTACCAATATAAGATAATTTCCTGCTTGCATTTTAAGAACTTGTGTCTCAAAGACTTTACCTCTTAGCAAATCTAAATTCTCCCACTCTATTTCCTTGAAAAACAAAAAATTACCAATTGTCAGAATTTTATTTCTAAGGACTGTGCATCTCCCAGCTTCATTCATTATTGTGATTGTCTCTTAACTGTATTCATAGTATACTTCTGGATTACTGCCATTTCTTGAAGGGTTGCAAATTATCAGCACCACTATGCACATCTTTCCTTCAGTAATTCTTCACATTATGTACTATCTGAATGGGCCATCCATCACCAATTTTTAGAATTCAGTGTCAACCACTATCAAGAGAGCCAATCTCCTCCAGTTTAATCTTCCCTGTCCCTCCTTGCTATCTAGTACTCTCTGAAGAGAATAGGTTTGACATTAGTAAATCTGATCTTCACTATTCTACCTGTATCAGGACTGGGTTCCCTGATTCCATCTTTTAATTCTGGCTCTTTAACATTCTCTACAAGTATAGTACAGCAAGTCCCCAAGATGGCCCTTGCAGGAGCCTAATACCTAACTATAAAGATCAATATTATTACAATGATTAAAAATCAAAATTAGGGATATTATATTTCAGAGCAATAACCAGAAATAAATTTGTCTTAACTACAATTGCAACCATTCTCACATTTCTGTAAGCAAGTTGCGGCCTGGTTTCTCTTCTCTTCTCGAACTTCCTCTAACTTGTGTAAGGAACTCTCTGAGAGAAACACTCGTGTATGGCCAAATCTGCAAGCAAAAGACTTGCAATTATATACATGGCAGCAATTGGAAATAATGTTAATTTGAGAAGAAATACAAGACACTGACTGTGTCATGAAAACAGTTTTACTATAAATACAATGAATTGTTTAACAATTTAACACAATAATCTCATTTTCTGGTCTTGGAAGTTAAAGCAGCATCAGAAAAAAATGCCATAAGTGTTCACATTAAGAAAGTTTAGTTTCACAATATTCATGAATGGTAGTAAATAAACAATGTTCAAGGATCTTCTATTATTCAAAAGTGGGGAAGTAAATCAAAATTAAGTATGACTGTAAAATATGATACCCATCCAGGATGGCTATAATGCTCCTCAAAAACCTATGAACTTTGTTGACTTCATCACGTCAAAGCAATGACTAAATGCACAGTGTTATCAAATAAAAGGAAGAATAATCATATGCATATATAATATACATTATTCCTACTTTAAACTGCTCTTTCTTTCTCTCAACATACTCCTAAAAATTCTGACTGAAAATGGAATCCCAAGTAGACTTTATTTGCCCTTGTCCTTTAGACCACAATTTAAGATACTTCATACCATTCTATTTACCTGCATTTAAGAGGATCAAGGTCCCCTTCAGCTGTTGTTCCTAAGACTGACTTGGCAACAGCAATACTTGAGGCAATTATATCTCCTTTTCTTGACCTTCCATATCGTGTGATGAAATCTTCATATGAAATTCTAGTAAAGGAAAGATTTCATATATAAACATTATGCAAACACATATTGTACATGAATACTAGACTTGCAAAAACATATCAGCCACCTTAAAGAATCAATTACTAAGATTATGTACTTCTAAAAACCACCTTCAAGGCTCAAATGAGTATATATCTTGCCAGAATTATTCAAATCAATTACTAAGATTCTCTACCTCTAAAGCCAGATTCAAAGCTCAGATGAGTATATATCTTACCAGAATTATTCAATGATGATAAATCTTTTCAATGAATGGCTTACATAAGAGTCAAAAGTCAGTCTCACTATGGACAAGCATGATAAATAACTAAAGCCAGTCGGAGTTCCAGGGGGGTTTTGGTGTCCACATGCATTAGTCTCCAGTATTGGCTTATCTAAATAAAGGATGAGATGAGTTGACTATCAAGACCAGAGTAGATTAAGAGCAAATAAAAAGGATAAAACCTCTATCAAGCACTTTCTTCCTCTAATGTTCATTCTCTTCTATAAACAGCTTATATCTGGAAGTCAGTAAAAAATGTATGGTCTGAAGAACAAAAACAATTTCTCTGCTAATTGAACTTGTTGAAAACCCACCAGGAAAGTAAAGGAGAGCATTCTAAGGAATGTACAGAACAACTTAAGGTCTGATTAGGAAAATGTAGTCCAGTTCCTCAAATATAACTACAATTTTTGCAGGGATTTGAATGTATGAGACAAAAGTGGTTATCAAAGCTATGCTCCCTTCAAATGTTCTTGTTCTTTGGGAAGCATGTGGGCAATGACCAGAATGTAGATGGACAAGGGACACTAAGCGTAATACCAACAGGGAGATGTCAGGTCGTTTCAAGCTGAAAATGAAATTTGATAGAGTTTACATGCAACCAGCTACCCCACCTGTCATCACTCCAAGACAGTTTGGCCTTTAGGTTTTACATAAAGCCCCAGGACCACAGAGCTTTCCATCTAACAACTAGGGTATCATAGATCACTTTGCAGTGGCTGGAAAAGCAGCAGAAAAATGTGGAACTTCATCTTTGGGTAATGGAAGCGGTAGCCAATGAACCAGTTGCTATCACTGAAAATAAGCTAATCTGTTGAAAACATCTTTAGTAATGGAGTCCTGTGCCCCAGATGCAGCCCAATAACATCTTTTATGATAACATTCTTCTTGAATCCATCAATCCCAGAGCCACTGTTGGAATCAAGAGGTGTGCACAACAAGAATTTGTTCGTTTGCATGGAAAATATTAGTCAGTGAGCTGGATTAAGGATGTACAATCTGGTGGTAAATAAACTGCATAAACATGTCTTTCAACAAAAATTCTGCTTGAGGATGAGCTGATCAGTTGTCCAACACTAAAGACCAACAGATCTACAATATGCACAGGCCTTTAGCAGGACGTGCTTTACAAACCAATTCAGCATTATACTGGTTGAACCTCTGTAATCCGTCAACCTTGGGACATGACCACTGCCGGACCTCAGAAAATGCCGGAAAACAGACTGACCCCTGAGGGTACCCCTATGTAAACATATGCCCAACCCCTAGTCTTACCAGCTCATTCCAAATACATACTGCTGTGTTATCAAAGGTAGATCAGAGCTTAAACCACAAAACAATTATATAAAATAAAAGATATTTTACACTTTGGATTAAAGCCAACAGAGTTAAGCCACACCCACACTATTGGCCAGTTCCTGGGAGGCTGTACCCTTACCGGGTAAAGTCTGTTGGGCTTTGGGCTTGCCTGTGTTCTTGCCCACACTGTTGAGGTGGCTGGGGAGTCAAGTTGTACAGTAACCAGAAGGTGGTTGGCAGGCCGCGAGTGCGG
>JAYMFT010424182.1:0-17484 GCA_038088735.1 Panulirus argus
ACTATGACCTGGCTCATTTCAAGAGAAATGTTTTTCACTTTCTCAAAAATTTGTAAATACTTTCCCTGTCTGTTTTTACCCCTTTCTCAACTCTCTCTGTATTTCAATTAGGGCCCGGCCTTGATGAGGACTTTTGTCTGTGACTGGAGCCTTCAACATAAAAGAAAAAATCCAGTTTAAAGTGATGGAACCAGTCAGAGGAAAGTAACTGATGGATCCCTTTAATCCATATCAAAGTGATGTATCCATCTAGAACCAAGTATGTGATGGATCCCGTCAAACCAGATTAAAGTGACTGATCCGATCAATCCAGATTATAGAGATGGATCCCTGCATAGCAGAGTAAGTGATGCATTCCTTCAATCCAGATTTAAGTGAATAATTCCTGCAAAGGAAAATAAAGTGACGAATCCATGCAGAGCAGAGTAAATTGATGGATCCCTTCAATCTAGTTTAATGTGATGGATCCCTGCAGAGGAGAGTAAAGTGATTCATCCCTTCAATCCAAATTTAAGTGAAGGATCCCTGCAGAACAAAGTAAAGTGATGGATCCCTTCAATCCATGTTAAAGGTATGGATCCCTGCAGAGTTGTGTAAGTGATGAATCCCTTCAATCCAGTATAAAATGATGGATCACTGCCGTGTAGAGAAAGTGATGGATTCAGAGAAGCCAGAGAAAGTGATGGATCTCAAAAGAGCACAGAAAAGTGTTGGATCCCTTCAATCTAAATCAAAATCATGAATCCCTGCAAAGCAGATTAAAGTGATAGATCCCTTCAGAACAGAGTAAAGGGATATATCCCTTCAATCCACGTGAAAGTGACTGATCTCTAATGAATAGACTAAAGTGTTGGATCTCTTCAATCCGGATTATAGTGTTGGATCCCTGCAGAGAAAAGTCTTGGACTCCCTCTGACTAGATTAAAGTGATGGATGCCCAACAGAGCAGAGTAGAGTGATGGATCCCTTATATCCAGGTTAAAGTGCTGGGTCCCTGTAGAATAAAGTGATGGATCCCTTTCATCCATATTTAAGTGATGGAACCCTGCACAGGAGAGAGAGTGATGAATCCCTTCAATGCAGATTAAAATGATGGATCTATGCAGAGGAGAATGATGGATCCCCTCAATCCAGATTAAGTGGTGGATCCTTTCAGAGCAGAGTAAAGTGATGGATCCCTTTAACCCAGATAAGATTGATAGATCCCTAAAGAGCAAAGTGATAAATCACTTCAGTCCAGATTAAAGTGAGGGATCCCTGCAGAGGGAGGTAAAGTGATCGATCCCTTCAATCCAGATTAAGATGAAGGATAACTGTAAACCGAAATACAGTGATAGATCCCTGCAGAGTAGAGTAAATTGATGGATACCGTCAATCCAGATTAAAGTGGTGGATCCCTGCACAGCAGAAAAAGTGATGAATCCCGTCAATCCAGATTAAAGAGATGGATTTCTTCAAAGCAGAGTAAATTGATGGATACCTTCAATCCAGATCAAAGTTGATGGATTCGTAAAGAACAGAGTAAAGGGATGCATCTCTTTAATTTAGATCAAAGTAATGGATCCATTCAAAGCACAGTAAATGATGGATGTCTTCAGTCCAGATTATAGTGATGGTTCCTACAGAACAGAATAAAGTTATGGGTATCTTCAATCCAGACCAAAGTGATGGATGCATTCAGAGTAAGTGATGGACCCCTTCAATCAAGGTTAAAGTGATGGATCCCTACAGATAAGTGTAAAGTGATGTGTCCCTGCAGAACAAAATAGAGTGATAGATCCTTACAGAGCAGAGTAAATTGATGGATCCTTGCAGAGCAAATTGATGGGTCCCTTCAATCAATTTTGAAGTGATGGATCTATGCAGAGTAGAGTAAGTAATGGTTCCCCTAAATCCAGATTAAAGTGATGGATCCTTCTAGTGCTGAGAAAGTGATGGATTCAGAAAGGGCAGAGTAAGTGATGGATCTCAGCAGAGCACAATAAAATGATGGATCCTTTCAATCCATATTAAAGTGATGGATCTCTGCAGATCATATTAATTAAAGGATCCCTTTAATCCATATCAAAGTGATGGGTCTATGCAGATCAGTGTAAAGTGATATATAACTACAGAGCAAAATAAAGTGATGGATTCTTACAGAGCAGAGTAAAGTGATGGATCCTTGCAGAGCAAAGAGATGAATCTCTTTAATTCAGGTTAAAGTGATGGATCCCTACAGAGCAGAGTAAAGTGATGGTCCTTTCAATCCAGTTTAAAGTGACGGATCCCTGCAGAGCAAAGTGAAGAATCACCTCTAACAAGAATATCGTGATGTAGCCATTCAGTGCAAAGTGATTTAGCCCTTCAAGCCAGATTGAAGTGATATATCTGTTCAGAGCAGAGTACACTGAAGGATCCATTCAATCAAGATTAAAGTGATGGATCGCTGCAGAGCAAAGTGATAGATCTCCTCAAACCAGATTAAAGTGATGGATGCATTCAGAGCAGAGTAAGTGACGGATCACATCAATCCAGATTTGAGTTCTAGATCCTTTCAGTACATATTTAATGTGATGGACTCCTGCAGAGCAAAGTGATGGAATCCTTCAATTCAGATTAGAGTGATGAATCCAATCAGATTAGAGTAGGTGATGAAACCCTTCATTCCTGATTATTAAAGTGATGGATCCCTGCAGAGCAAAGAAAGTGATTCATTCCTTCAATCCAGATTTAAGTGAATAATCCCTGCAAAGCAATGTGATGGATCCCTGCAGAGAAGAGTAAATTGATGGATCCCTTTAATCTAGTTTAATGTGATGGATCCCTGGAGAGGAGAGTAAAGTGATTCAACCCTTCAATCCAGATTTAAGTGAAGGATCCCTGCAGAGCAAAGTAAGGTGATGAATCCCTTCAGTCCATGTTAAATTTATGGATCCCTGCAGAGTAATGCATCCATTTAGAGTAAAGCAAAGTGATGGATCCCTTCAATCCAGGATAAAGTGATGGATCCCTGTAGTGCAGGGAAAATGTTGGATTCAAACAGGTCAATGAAAGTGATGGATCTCAAAAGTGTTGGATCCCTTCAATATAGATCAAAATCATGAATCCTTGCAGAGCAGATTAAAGTGATACATCCCTGCAGAACAGAGTAAAAGGACAGATCCCTTCAATCCACGTGAAAGTGATGGATCCCTAAAGAACAGACTAAAGTGATAGATCACTTCAAACCAGATAGATTGGTGGATACCTGCAGAGCAAAGTGTTGAATTCCCTCTGACTAGATTAAAGTGATGAATGCCCAACAGAGCAGAATAGAGTGATGGATCCCTTATATCCAGGTTAAAGTGCTGTGTCCCTGTAGAATAAAGTGATGGATCCCTTTCATCCATATTTAAGTGATGGAACCCTGCACAGGAGAGAAAGTGATGAATTCCTTCAATGCAGAATAAAATAATGGATCTATGCAGAGGAAAATGATGGATCCCTTCAATCCAGTATAAATTGATGGATCCATTCAGAGCAGAGTAAAGTAATGGAACCCTTTAACCCAAATAAGATTGATGGATCCGTAAAGAGCATAATGATGAATCCCATCAGCCCAGATCAAAGTGACGGATCCCTGCAGAGGATGGTAAAGTGATCGATCCCTTCAATCCTCATTATGATGAAGGATAACTGTAAACCGAAATACAATGGTGGATCCCTGCAGAGTAGAGTAAATTGATGGATACCGTCAATCCAAATCAAAGTGGTGGATCCCTGCAGAGCAGAAAAAGTGATGAATCCCGTCAATCCAGATCAAAGAGATGGATTTCTTCAGAGTAAAGTGATGGATACCTTCAATTCAGATTAAAGTGATGGATTCGTAAAGAACAGAGTAAAGGGATGCATCTCCTCAATCTAGATCAAAGTGATGGATCCATTCAAAGCAGAGTATATGATGGATATCTTCAATCCAGATTATAGTGATGGTTCCTACAGAACAGAGTAAAGTGATGGGTATCTTCAATCCAGATCAAAGTGATGGATGCATTCAGAATAAGTGATGGACCCCTTCAATCAAGGTTAAAGTGATGGATCCCTGCAGATAAGTGTAAAGTGATGTATCCCTGCAGAACAAATAGAGTGATGGATCCTTGCAGAGCAGAGTAAAGTTTTGGATCCTTGCAGAGCAAAGTGATGGATCCCCTCAATCGAGGTTAAAGTGATGGATCCATACAGAGCATACTGAAGGATCCCTTATAAAAAAAGGAAGTGATGGGTCCATTCATAGCAAAGTGATTGATCCTTTAAATCAAGATTAAAGTGATGGATCCCTTCAATCAAGATTCAAGTGATGAGTACCTTCAATCCAGATCAAAGTGATGGATCCCTGAAGAGCAGAGTAAAGGGATGCATCTCTTCAATCTAGATCAAAGTGATGGGACCATTCAGAGTAAGTGATGCATCCCTTCAATCCAGGTTAAAACGATGGATCCCTGTAGAGCAGTGTAAAGTGATGGATCCCTGCAGAGCAAAATAAATGATGGATCCTTGTATAGTAGTGTAAAGTGATGGATACCTGCCGAGCAGTGTAGAGTGATGGATCCCTGCAGAGCAAAATATAGTGATGGATCCCGACAGAGCAGAGTAAAGTCTTGGATCGTTGCAGAACAGTGTTAAGTGATATATACCTGCAGAGCAAAATAAAGTGATGCATCCCTACAGAACAGAGTAAAGTCATGGATCTATTCCGAACAAAGTGACTGATCTCTTCAATCCATATTAAAGTGATGGATCCCTTCAA
Organism: Panulirus argus; assembly: GCA_038088735.1. NCBI lineage: Eukaryota > Metazoa > Arthropoda > Malacostraca > Decapoda > Palinuridae > Panulirus > Panulirus argus. Next base: position 4,769 of record JAYMFT010424182.1, read on the forward strand.
TCCAGATTAAAGGGGTGTATCCATTCAGGGCAGAGTAAAGAGATGCAACCATTCAATCAAGATTAAAGAGATTGATCAATGCAGAGCAGAGTAAAGTGTTGGATCTCCTTAAACCAGAATGAAGTGATGGATGCATTCAGAGCAGAGTAATTGATGGATCCCATCAATCTAGATTTGAGTTTTGGGTCCCTTCATTAAACATTAATGTGATAGATCGCTGCAGAGCAGATTAAAGTGATGGATCCCCTCAATCGAGATTAAAATGATGGATCCAATCAAATTAGAGTAAGTGATGGAACCCTTCAATCCAGGTTAAATTGAGGGAAACAGTCAGGGCGAACTAAGTGATGGATCCCGTCAATCCAGATCAAAGTGATGGATCTAATTAGAACAAAGTAAGTGATGAATCCCGACTATCTAGATTAAAGAGATGGATCCTATCAATCCAGATCATAGTGATGGATCCATGCAGAGCCCCCCCCCCCAAAAAAAAAAAGAAATGATGGATACAGTCAATCTAGATTAAAGTGACGGATTTTTACAAAGCAAAATGATGGTTCCCTTCTTTCCAGATTAAAGTGATGGATCCATGTAGAGCAGAGAAAGTGATGGATCCATTTAATCCAGATTAAAGTGAATATTCCTTGCAAAGGAAAATAAAGAGATGGATCCCTGCAGAGCAGAGTAAATTGATGGATCCCTTCAAACCAGATTAATGTGATGGATCCCTGCATAATAAAGCGAAGGATCTCTTAAATCCAGATTAAAGTGATGGATCTATTCTGAGCAGAGTAAGTTATGGATCCCTTCAGTCCAGATTAAAGTGATGGATCCCTGCACAGCAAAGTGATGGATCCCTTTAATCCAGATCAAAGTAATGCATCCATTTAGAGTAAAGCAAAGTGATGGATCCCTTCAATCAATTTTAAAGTGATGGATTTCTGCAAAGTAGGGTTAGTGATGGTTTCCCTAAATCCAAGCTAACGTAATGGATCCTTGCAGTGCTGAGAAAGTGATGGATTTAGACACGGCAAGGTAAGTGATGGATCTCAGCAGAGCAGAATAAATTGATGGATCCCTGCAAAGCAAAATAAAGTCGTGAATCCCTGCACAACATATTAATTAAAGGATCCCTTTTATCCAGATTAAATTGATGGATCCCTGCAGAACAGTTTAAAGTGATGTATCCCTACACAGCAAAATAAATTGATAGATCTTTACAGAGCAGAGTAAAGTGATGGTATCATTGCAGAGCAAAGAGATTATTCTCTTCAATTCAGGTTAAAGTGATGTATCCCTACAGAGCAAAGTGATGGTTTATTTCAGTGCAGATTAAAGTGATGGATCCCTGCAGAGCAAAGTGAAGGATACCCTCTAACAAGAATAAATTGATGTATCCATTTAGAGCAAAGTGATTTATCCCTTCAATCAAGATTAGAATGATATATCCATTCAGAGAAGAGTACACTGAAGGATCCATTCAATCAAGATTAAAGTGATGGATCACTGCAGAGCAAAGTGATAGATCTCCTCATACCAGATTAAAGTGATGGATGCATTTAGAGCAGAGTAAGTGATGGATCCCATCAATCCAGATTTGAGTTTTGAATCCCTCCAACACATATTAATCTGATGGATTCTTGCAGACCAAAGTGATGGAATCCTTCAATTCAAATTAAAGTGATGAGTTCTACCAGATCAGAGCAAGCGATGAAACCCCTCAATCCAGGTTAAAGTGATGGACCCAGTCAGAGCAAAGTAAGTAATGGATCCCTTCAATCCGGATGAATGTGATGGATCCATTTAGAAAAAAAGTAAGTGATTGATCTCGTCAATCAAGATTAGAGTGAAGGATCCCATGAATCAAGATTATAGAGATGGATACCTTCAGAGCAAAGTAATTGATGGATACCTTCAATGAAGATTAAAGTGATGGATCCCTTCAATCCATATTAAAGTGATAGATCCCTGCAAAGCATCTCAAAGTGATAGCTCCATGCAGAGCAGAATAAAGTGTTCGATCCCTTCAATCTAGATTAAAGTCATGGATCACTGCAGAGCTGATTAAAGTGATAAATCCCTGCAGAGCAGAGTAAAGGGATGGATCCCTTCAATCCAAGCTAAATTGATGGATCCGTAAAGAACAGGGTAAAGTGATGGATCCCCTCATTACAGATTAAAGTGATGGATTTCTGCAGCGCAAAGTGATGGATTCCCCATAACTAGATTAAAGTGATGGATGCCCAACAGAACAGAGTAAAGTGATGGATCCCTGCCGAGCAAAATAGTGATGGATTCCTACAGAGCAAGGTCATGGATCCTTGTAGAGCAGTGTTAAGTGATGGATCCCTGCAGAGTAAATTAAGTGATGTATCCCTACAGAGCAAAGTGATGGATCCATTCAGAGCAAAGTGATTGATCTCTTCAATCCGTATTAAAGTGGTGGATCCCTTCAGGTCAGATTAAAGGGATGTATCCATTCAGAGCATAGTAAAGTGATGCATCCATTTAATCAAGATTAAAGTGATGGATCACTACAGAGCAAAGTATTGGATCTCCTTAAACCAGATTAAAGGGATGGATGCATGTAATTGAGATTAAAGTGAGGGATCCAATCAGATTAGAGTAAGTGATGGAACCCTTCAAACCAGGTTAAAGTGATGGAACCTGTCAGGGCGAACTAAATGAAGGATCCCGTCAATCCAGATCAAAGTGATGGATCTAATTAGAACAAAGTAAATGATGAATCTCGTCTATCTACATTAAAGTGATGGATCCTAACAATCCAAATCATAGTGATGGATCCCTGCAGAGCAAAAAAAGTGATGGATCCCGTCAATCTAGATTAAAGTGACGGATCTTTAAAGAGCGAAGTGATGGTTCCCTTCATTCCAGATTAAAGTGATGGATCCCTGCAGAGCAAAGAAAGTGATGGATCCTTTCAATCCAGATTAAAGTGAATAATCCCTTCAGAGAAAAGTAAAGAGATGGATCCCTGCAGAACAGAGTAAATTGATGGATCCCTTTAATCCAGATTAATGTAATGTATCCCTGCAGAATAAAGTGAAGGATCTCTTAAATCCAGATTAAAGTGATGGATCCATTCTGAGCAGAGAGAGTTATGGATCCCTTCAATCCAGATTAAAGTGTTGAATCCCTGCAGAACAAAGTTGATGGATCCCTTCAATTCAAATCAAAGTAATGCATCCATTTAGAGCAAAGCAAATTGATGGATCCCTTCAATCAATTTTAAATTGATGGACATATGCAGAGTAGAGTAAGTGATGGTCGCCCTAAATCCAGGTTAAAGTGATGGATCTTTGCAGTGCTGAGAAAGTGATGGACTCAGAAAGGGCAGAGTAAGCGATGGATCTCAGCAGAGCACAGTAAATTGATGGATACCTTCAATCCATATTAAAGTGATGGATCCCTGCAAAACAATGTAAAGTGATGGATCCCTGCAGAGCATATTAATTAAAGGATCCCTTTAATTCAGATTAAAGTGATGGATCCCTGCAGAACAGTGTAAAGTCATGTATAACTACACAGCAAAATAAAGTGATGGATCTTTACAGAGCAGAGTAAAGTGATGAATCCTTGCAGAGCAAAGAGATGAATCTCTTCAATTCAGGTTAAAATCATGGATCCCTACAGAGCAGAGTAAAGTGATGGTTCCTTTCAATCCAGATTAAAGTGATGGATCCCCGCAGAGCAAAGTGAAGGATCTCCTCTAACAAGAATAAAGTGATGTATCCATTCAGAGCAAAGTGATTTATCTCTTCAATCCAGATTAGAGTCATATATCCATTCAGAGCAGATTACACTGAAGGATCCATTCAATCAAGATTAAAGTGATGGATCACCGCAGATCAGAGTAAAGTGATAAACCTCCTCAAACCAGATTTGAGTGATGGATGCATTCATAGCAGAGTAAGTGATAGATCCCATCAATCCAGATTTTAGTTTTGGATCCCTTCAATTCATATTTATGTGATGGATCCCTGCAGAGCAAAGTGATGGAATCCTTCAATTCAGATTAAAGAGATGAATCCAATCAGATCAGAGTAAGAGATGAAACTCTTCAATCCAGGTTAAAGTGATTGATCCCTTTAATCCAGATTAAAGTGATATGTCCATTCAAAGCAAAGTGAAGGATCCATTCAATCAAGATTAAACTGATGGATAACTGCAGAGCAGAGCAAAGTGATGGATGTCTTCAAACCAGATTAAAGTGATGGATGCATTCAGAGCAGACTTAAGTGATGGATCACATCAATCTAGATATGAGTTTTTGATGCATTCAGAGCAGACTAAGTGATGGATCACATCAATCTAGATGTGAGTTTTGGATCCCTTCAAAACATATAATGTGATGGATCTCTGCAGAGCAGAGTAAAGTGATGGGTCCCTTCAATCCAGTTTAAAGTGATGTATCCAGTCAGAGGAATGTAACTGATGGATCCTTTCAATCCAGATTAAAGGGATGTATCCATTCAGAGCAGAGTAATGTGATGCATCCATTCAGTCAAGATTAAAGTGATGGATCACTACAGAGCAGAGTAAAGTGTTGGATCTCCTTAAACCAGATTAAAGGGATGGATGCATTCAATTGAGATTAAAGTGATGGATCCAATCAGATTAGAGTATGTAATAGAACGCTTCAAACCAGGTTAAAGTGGTGGAACCAGTCAGGGCGAACTAAGTGATGGATCCCGTCAATCCAGATCAAAGTGATGGATCTAATTAGAACAAAGCAAGCGATGAGTCCCGTCTATCTAGATTAATGTGATGGATCCAATCAATCCAGATCATAGTGATGGATCCCTGCAGAGCAGAAAAAGTAATGGATCCCGTCAATCTAGATTAAAGTGACGGATCTTTACAGAGGAAAGTGATGGTTCCCCTCATTCCAGATTAAAGTGATAGATCCCTGCAGAGGAAAGAAAGTGATGGATCATTTCAATCCAGATTAAAGTGAATAATCCCTGCAAAGGAAAGTAAAGAGATGGATCCCCGCAGAGCAGAGTAAATCGATGGATCCCTTCAATCCAGATTTATGGATGTATCCCTGCAGAATAAAGTGAAGGATCTCTTAAATCCAGATTAAAGTGATGGATCCATTCTGAGCAGAGAGAGTTATGAATCCCTTCAATCCAGATTAAAGTGATAGATGATGGATCCCTGCAGAGCAAAGTGATGGATCCCTTCAATCCAGAATAAAGTGATGTATCCATTCAGAGCCGAGTAAAGTGATAGATCCCTTCAAACCAGATTAAATGATGGATGCATTCAGTGTAGAGTAAATGATGGATCCCATCAATACAGATCTGAGTTTTACATCCCTTCATTACATATCAATGTGATGGATCCTTGCAGAGGAGATTAAGTGATGGATCTCTTCAATCCAGATTAAAGTGATGGATCCAGTCAGAGCAGAGTAAGTGATGGATCCCTTCAATCCAGATTATAGCAATGGATCCTTGCAGATCAGAGTAAACTGATGGATCCCTTCAGGCCAAATTAAAGCGAAGGTTCACTGCAGAACAAAGTAAAGTGATGTACCCCTTAAATCCAGGTTAAAGTGGTCAACCCCTGCAAAATAGAGTAGGCGATGGTTCCCTTCAATCCAGGTTAAAGTGATAGATTCCTGCAGTGCAGAGAAAGTGATTGATTCAGACAGGGCAGAGTAAGTGATGGATCCCAACAGAGTACAGTAAAGTGATGGATCCCTGAAAGGCAAAGTGATGGATCCCATCTAACTAGATAAAAGTGATGGATCCCTGAAGGGCAGAGAAAAGTGATGGATACGTTCAGTAAAGATTAAAGTGATGGATCTATTCAGAACAGAATAAGTGATGGGTCAGGTAAATCAAGGTGAAAGTGATGGATCCATTCAGAGCAAAGTAAGTGATGGATCCCTTCAATCCAGATCAAAGTGATCTATCCATTCAGAGCAAAGTAAAGTGATGGATCCCTTCAATCCAGATTAGTAATGGATGCCTGGAAAACAAAGTAAAGTGATGGATCCCTGCAGAGCAGAGTAAATTAATGAATCCCTTTAATTCATGTTAAAGTGATGGATCCCTGCAGAACAGAAAAAAGTGATAGATCCCTTCAATCCAGATCAAAGTGATTGATCCCTTCAGAGCAGTGATTGATGGATCCCTTCAGTTAAGATTAAAGCGATGGATCCCCTCAACCCAGATTAAAGTGATGGATCCTTGCAGAGCATAGTAAAGTGTTGGATTCCTTCAATCCAGATTAAAGTGATAGATCCCTGCAGAGCATATTGAAGTGATGGATCCTTGCAGAGCAAAGTGATGAATATCTTTAAACAAGATTAAAGAGGTGGGTGCATTTAGAGCAGAGTAAGTGATGGATTCCTTAAATACATATTAAAGTGATGAATCCATTCAGAGCAAAGAAAGTGATGGGTCCCTTCTATCCATATCAAAATTATGGATCCCGTCAATCAGATTAAAGTGATGGTCCCCGTCAATCCAGATTAAAGTAATGGATCTCTAAAGAGCAAGATTGTGTATCCCATCAGTCCACATTAAAGTGATGGATCCATGTAGAGCGAGGTAATGTGATGGATCCCTTCGATCCGGATTAAAGTGAAAGATCCCCGCAAAGAAAACTAGAGTGATGGATCCCATCAGAGCAGAGTAAGGTGATGGATATCTTCAATCCAGATGAAAGTGATGGATCCGTTCAGAGCAGAGTAAGTGAGGGAGCCCTCTAATCAAGATGAAAGTGATGGATCCCGTCAATCCAGATTAACGTGATGGATCCCAGCAAAGCAGACTAAAGTGATGGATCCCTGCAGAGGAGAGTAAAGTTTTGGATCCCTCCAATCCATATGGAAGTGATGGATCTCTGCAGAGCAGAGTAAAGGGATGGATCCCTGTAGAACAGAGTAAAGTAATTGATCCCTAAAGAGCAGAGTGAGGTGATGAATCCCTTCAATCCAGGTTGAAGTGATGTATCCCTACAGGGCAGAAAAAAGTGATGGGTCTCTTCAATCCAGATCAAAGTGATGGATCCATTCAGATCAGAGTAAGTGAGGGATCACGGAAAACCAGGTAAGAGTGATGGATCCATTAATAGCAAAGCAAGTGATGCATCCATCAATCCATATCAAAGTAGTGGATCCATTCACAGCAAAGTAAGTGATGGATCCTTTCAGTCCAGATTAAAATGATGGATCCCTGCAGATCATATTAAGTGATGGATCCATGCAGAGCAAACTCGTAAATCACGTCAGTTCAGATTAAAGTGATGGATCTATTCAGATCAAAGTGATGGATCTCTTCAAACACGATTAAAGTGCTGGATACATTCAGAGCAGAGTAATGATGGATCCTTTCAATCCAGACTAGAGTGATGGATCCCTTCAGTACATGTGGAAAGTGATGGATTCCTGCAGAGTAAAGTGATGGATCCCTTCAGTCCAGATTTAAAAGATGGATACTTTCAGATTAGAGTAAGTGATGGATACATTCAGATCAGAGTAAGTGATGGATCCCTTCAGTTTAGGTTAAAGTGATGGATCCACTCAGAGCAAAGTAAGTGATGGATCCCTTCAATTTAGATTGAAGTGATGGATCCATTTAGAGCAACGTAAGTGATGGATACCGTCAATCCAGAACAAAGTGATGGATTCCATCAATCGAGATTAAAGTGATGGGTATCTGCAGAGCAAAGAAAGAGATGGATGCCGTCAATCCAGGTGAATGTGATCATTCCCAACAGAGCAAAGTGATGGATCCCGTAAGTCTAGATTAAAGTGATGGTTTCACTCAGAGCAAAGTGATGGATCTCTTCAAAATATATTTAAGTGATGGATGCATCCAAAGTAGAGTGATGGATCGCATCAGTGCACATAAAAGTGACGGATCCCTGCAGTACTGAGTAATGTGATGGATCCCTCCAATCCATATTAAAGTGATGGATCCCTGCAGAGCAGAGTAAAATGATGGATCCATTCAGAGAAGAGTAAGTGATGGATCCCTTCAACCCAGATAAGTGTGATGGATCGCTACAGAGCAGAGTGATGGATCCCTTCAGTCCAGATTAGAGTGAGGGATCCGTTCAGAGCAAAGTAAAATGATGAATCCCTTCAATCCAGATTAAAGTAAAGGAACCCTGCACAGCAAAATAAAGTGATGGATCCTTGCAGAGCAAAGTGATGGATCTCTTCAAACACAATTAAAGTGCTGGATGCATTCAGAGCAGAGTAAATGATGGATCCTTTCAATCCAGACTAGAGTGATGGATCCCTTCTATACATGTTGAAAGTGATGGATTCCTGCAAAGTAGAGTAAAGTGATGGATCCCTTCAGTCCAGATTAAGAAGATGGATACATTCAGATCAGAGTAAGTGATGGATCCCTTCAGTCTAGGTTAAAGTGATGGATCCTCCAAGAGCAAAGTAAGTGATGGATCCCTTCAATATAGATCGAAGTGATGGATCCATTTAGAGCAACGTAAGTGATGGATCCCATCAGTCCAGAACAAAGTGATGGATTCCATCAATCGAGATTAAAGTGATGGATCTCTGCAGAGCAAAGAAAGAGATGGATCCCGTCAATCCAGGTGAAAGTGATAATTCCCTACAGAGCAAAGTGATGGATCCCGTCAGTCTAGATTAAAGTGATGGTTTCACTTAGAGCAGAGCAAAGTGATGGATCTCTTCAATCCTGATTAAAGTGATGGATCCCTGAAGAGCAGAGTAAAGTGATGGATCTCTTCAAAATGTATTAAAGTGATGGATGCATCCAGATTAGAGTGATGGATCGCATCAATGCACATAAAATTGACGGATCCCTGCAGTACAGAGTAATGTGATGGATCCCTTCAATCCATATTAAAGTAATGGATCCCTGCAGAGCAGAGTAAAGTGATGGATCCCTTCAACCCAGAGAAGAGTGATGGATCCCTACAGAGCAAAGTGATGGATCCCTTCAGTCCAGATTAAAGTGAGGGATCCGTTCAGAGCAAAGTAAAATGATGAATCCCTTCAATCCAGATTAAAGTGAAGAATCCCTGCAAACCAAAATAAAGTTATGGATCCCTGCAGAGCAGAGTAAAGTGTTGGATCCCTTCAATCTAGATTAAAGTTATGGATCTCTGCAGAGCAGATTAAAGTGATGGATGACTGTAGAGCAAAGTGATGAATCTCTTCAAACAAGATTAAAGGGATAGGTGCATTTAGAGCAGAGTAAGTTATGGACCACTTTACTACATATCTAAGTGATGGATCCCTGCAAAGCAAAGTGATGAATCCCTTCAGTCCAGATTAAAGTGATGGATCAACTCAGATCAGAGTAAGTGATGGATCCCTTCAATCCAGGTTAAAGTGATGAATCCATTCCAAGCAAATTAAGTGATAGATTCCGTCAATAAAGATTAAAGTGATGGATCCCTGCAGAGCAGAGTAAATGATGAATCCCGTCAATCCAGATTAAAGAGATGGATCTCTACGGAACAAAGTGATGGATCCCATCAGTCAACATTAAAGTGATGGATCCCTGCAGAGTCAAGTAAAGTGAAAGATCTCATCAGTCCAAGTTAAAGTAAAAGATCCTTGGAAAACAAAGTAAAATGATGGATCCCTGTAGAGCAGAGAAAATTGATGGAACCCTTCAGTCCAGATTTAAGCATTAGATCCTTGCAGAGCAGAGTAAAGTGATATATCTCTTCAATCCAGATCGAAGTGATGGATCCATTCAGTGTAGAGTAAGTGGGGGATTTCCTTAATCAAGATTAAAGTGATGGAAACCTTCAATCCTGATCAAAGTGATAGATCCATTCAGATTAGAGTAAGTGATGGATCCCGTAAATCCAGGTGAAAGTGATGGATCCAATCAGATCAAAGTAACTGATGGATCACACAAATCCAGGTGAAAGTGATGGATCCATTCAGAGCAAACTGCTTGATGGATCCCTTCAATCCAGATCAAAGTGATGGATCCATTCAGAGCAAAGTAAGTGATGGATCTCTTCAATCCAGATAAAAGTGATGGATCCCTATACTCCAGATTGAAATGATGGATCGCTGGAGATCATAGTAAGTGATGGATCCATGCAGAGCAAAGTTGTAAATCCCTCCAATCCAGATTAAAGAAAGGGATCCCTTTAATACATATTAAAGTGATGGATCCCTGCAGTGCAGAGTAAAGTGATGGATCAGTTCAGTCCAGATTAAAATGATGGATCCATTCAGATCAGAATAACTGATAGATCCCTTCAATTCAGGTTAAGGTGATTGATCCATTCAGAGCAAAGTAAGTGATGGATCCCTTCAATTTGGATCAAAGTGATGGATCCATTCAGAGAAAGGTATTCGATGGATCCCGTCAATCCAGATTAAAGTGATGGATCCCATCAGTCCGGATTAAAATGATGGATCACTGTACAGCAGAGAAAGGGATGGATCCTTTCAGTCCAGATTAAAGTGGTGGATCCAATAAGATCAGAGTAATTAATGGATCCCTTCAATCCAGGTTAAAGTTATGGATCCATTCAGAGCAAAGCAAGTGATGGAGCTCTTCAATCTATATCAAACTGATGGATCCATTTAGAGCATCGTAGGTGATGGATCCTGTCAATCCAGATTAAAGTTATGGATCATTGTGGAGCAGAGAAAGAGATGGATCCCTTCAATCCAAATTAAAGTGATGGATCCCTATAGAGCAAAGTGATTTATCCCTTCACTCTAGATTGAAGTGATGGATCGACTCAGAGCAGAGTAAAGTGACGGAACCCTTCAATCCAGATTAAAGTGATGGATCTCTTCAAAATGGATTAAAGTGATGACTGCATCCACATTAGAGTGATGGATCCCATCAATACACATAAAAGTGATGGATCCGTGCAGTGCAGAGTAATGTGATGGATCACTTTCATCCATATCGAAATGATGGATCCCTGCAGAGCAGGGTAAAGTGATGGATCTCTTCTATATAGTTTAAAGTGATGGATTCATTAAGAGGAGAGTAAGTGATGGATCCCTTCAACCTAAATAGGAGTGATGGATCCCTACAGAGCAAAGTGATTCATCCCATCAGTCCAGATTAAAGTGAGGGATCCCTTCAGAGGAAATAAAAGAGATGGATCCCTTCAATCGAGATTAAAGTGAAGGATCTCTGCAAAGCAAAATGAAGAGATAGATCCCTGCAGAGCAAAGTGTTGGATCCCTTCAATACAGATTAAAGTAATGGATCTCTGTAGAGCAGAGTAAAGTGATGGATCTCTTCAAACAAGATTAAAGGGATGGATGCATTTAGATCAGAGTAAGTTATGGATCCCTTAGAAAGAATTTAAATTGATGGATCCCTGCAGAACAGAGTAAAGTGATGGATCCCTTCAATCCGGATTAAAGTGATGAATCCACTCAGATCAGAGTAAGGGATGGATCCCTTCAATCCAGGTTAAAGTGATGGATCCATTTACGGCAAAGTAAGTGATGGATCCTGTTAATCCAGATTAAAGTGAATGATCCTATCAACCAGATTAAAGTGATGGATCCCTGCAGAGCAGAGCAAGTGATGGATCCCGTAAATCTAGATTAAAGTGATGGATTTCTCCAGAGCAACGTGATGGATCCCTTCAGTCCAGATTACAGTGATGGATCCCTGCAGAGCAAAGAAAGTGATGGATCCCTTCAATCCAGATTAAAGTGAATAATCCCTGCAAAGCACAGTAAAGTGATGGATCCCTACAGAGAAGAGTAAATTGATGGATCACTTCAATTAAGACTAAAGAGGTGGATTCCTGCAGAGTAAAGTGATAGATCCCTTCAGTCCAGAACAAAGTCATGGATCCCTTCAGAGCAGATTAATTGATGGATCCCTTCAATCAAGGTTAAAGAGATGGATCCCTTCAGAGCAGATTAAGTGATGGATCCCTTCAGTCAAGATTAAAGAGATGGATCCCTGCAGAACTGATTAAAGTGATGGATCCCTGCAGATCAGAGTAAAGTGTTGGAACCCTTCAATCCAGATTTAAGTGATGAAACCCTGCAGATCAGAGTAAGGTGAAAGATCCCTGTAGAGCTGAGTAAAGTGTTGGATCCCTTCAATCCATATTGAAGTGATGGATCCCTGTAGAGCAAAGTAAAGTACTAGATCCCTAAAGAGCAGGGGAAAGTGATGGATCCCTTCAATCCAGGTTGAAGTGATGTATCCCTACAGAGCACAAAAAAGTGATGAATACCTTCAATCCAGATTAAGGTTATGGATCCATTTATAACAAAGTAAGAGATGGATCCCGTCAATCCAGAATAAAGTGATGGATCCCATCAATTCTGATTAAAGTGATGGATCCCGTGAACTCAGATAAAAGTAATGGATATCTACAGAGCAAAATGATGATCCCATCAGTCCATATTAAAGTGATGGATCCCTGCAGAGCCAAGTAAAGTGATGGTTCCCTTCAATCAAGATTAAAGTGAAAGATCCGTGCAAAAGAAAGTAAAATGATGGATCCCTGAAGAGCAGTGCAAATTGATTGAACCCTTCAATCCAGATTTAAGTGAAAGATTCCTGCAAAGGAAAGTAAAGCGATGGATCACTTCAGAGAAGAGTAATTGATGGATCCCTCACGTTCTCCATTCTCAATGATTTAGAGCAAATAATCTCCCACCCTACCCATATACCTGACCGCTATGACCATTCTCCTAATATTCTGGATTTGTTTTTCACTTCTAGTCC
>JAYMFT010424193.1:0-32477 GCA_038088735.1 Panulirus argus
TATATATATATATATATATATATATATATATATATATATATATATATATATGTGTGTGTGTGTGTGTGTGTGTTTGAGAGTAAACACTTGAAGATTTGAACACACACTCTTACGCACACTTCTACTCACGCACATGGTGTATTAGTGAGCGTCACTGACCATGAATTAGCATGAGCCCGCATGGGTTCGGCCCACAACATTTTTTTCTTTTTTATGTTTAAGGTTCCATTCACAGACAAAAGTTCACATCAAGGCCTGGCCTTAATTGAAATATAGAGATGATTATGAATGGGAGAAAGGAGAGACATAAGAAAGTATTTAGGAATTTGGAAGAAGTGAAAAACTTGTCTTTTAGAATGTGCCAGGCCATTGTTATTGGGGAAGAAACAGTTATCAAAATGGCCCACCCATGAGTTGCCAACAGCCACACAGAAATCATGTGACGCAGCAGCTCGCCCTTCAGGGCCTTTTAATACATAGGTACTTGGCTTAGTAAGTTGTTTGTGTGTGTGTGTGTGTGTGTGTGTGTGTGTGTGTACGTAGGAATAAAGACATGGGACACATAATGAAAAAAAGTATCTTCCCAATGGATCCGATGAATTTCAAAATGATCATTTCGACTGCTTTTGTCTCAGTAGGGTTGGTAAGCGTGAATGAGACAAATTTCCTAATGATTATAGTAGCCCCACTTTATAGTCATTTCAGTTGAAATACGGAACCAGTACAACATTTATGATGGCAAGTGACAGGAAATGTCGCTAACATTCTATATATTCAAATGTAATGAAAGCAGGGCTTCCACTGTGAGGCCAGACCACTGGGCATTTCTCAGAATCCTTCGTCCATGGTGTCATATTGTCTCACAGAAAAAGTGGTAAGATATTTTTCGACTGTGTGTTTATGTATACGGTTACATTCACGAAGAAAAGTGTGGAAGGCAGAGGGTGCGTGTGTATGTGTTTTTCTGTAGTTTATCCTTTTTGTCTGATGTGTGTGTGTGTGTGTGTAGCTATTTATATTTGTGTTTAGATATCTACATTTGTGTGATTTGTAGGTTTGTGTGATGTGTATATGGGTGTTTTTTATCTCTGATTTATGTGTAGATTTTGTATTTGTATGGTGTGTGTATGTGTGTGTGCAGCTGTTTGATGTTTTTGTAGGCTTTTGTGTTTTTGTGATTTGTGTGTGTTTAAGTGTTGGAATGTGTGTGACGTTTATGGGGGTGTTTATATATTCATGATTTGTGGGTGTTAGTATTTGTGTAATGTGCTGGAAGGTGTTTGTATTTGTATATCGTGTGTGTAGGTGTTTGTATTTGTATATTGTGTTTATAGGTGTTTGCGGTTATATGTTCTGTGTGAAGTTGTTTGTGTCTGTGTGTGTGTTTGTTGTGGAAATGTGATGACAGGTTCCCACACCACCTGGAAAACGAGTAAAGACCCGGTATGAATTTAAGATTTGATCGGCTGGTCGTGAAAAGATGTTGAACTATATCTGAAGCTTAGAAAAACGAGGAAGAAATCCGGGAATTTCAGCCGGCAGGACAGTGGCAGTGAGAGAACTGCAATCCGTGCCTTCAAAGATAGTGGACGCTGTCGTGAGAGAAATTGCGTGATAAAAGTGTAGCCTACCCGTGCTTTTATAGTCCCCCGAACGTTGGTCGCACTCTTATGGAACTGGCGTTAGTTTGCCTTGCGGCTAGAAGAGTCGTTTTGTAAACCGCGTTGTGTTCCCAAAGGCCGCCTCGCTGAACTACAAGCTTAAACAAGAGATAAAAGATAAATAAACGGAATGTGGTTCGTTTGGCGTTCACTCGTTAAGTAGGATTCGCGATAAGTATCTAGATCGGCAGTCGATAGTGGGAGGGAAATACGTCGGGGATGAAGACAAAGTGGTAATGGAAGGCCGTCCTTTCGGGGGGGGTGGGGGGGGAGATGAGCTGATCCTAAGCAGATATACACACAGGACTAACCAGTGCATCTCCCGTCGAGTCGCCGACGAAGACTGATGTACGATGACGCAGAGCAGCAGCCAGTGTATTTTATGTCCTCATAATTTCTTGTGCTGTAATCAGATCCAAACTCATTATAATTTTTCCCCCTCGGCATGGAGGAGGGACGTATCTGCTTGGTTGAAAAGTGTATACTCCGAATTCATTCAATGCACATTCCCCCCTTCTCACGTCTTTCTCAGAGCACTTTCTTCAAGCGTTGTCGCTCCCGTACATATGCAGGATTGGGAGTTAGTACTCGGTGATCTTCGGTTCTAGAGCATAATTCCTAGATACTTTGAGAAATATCGTGTCAAAATTTGTGGTAAGCTCGTGTTCGGTGACCAGGAAAATAAAGTCATTGGTGCCTTGGTGAGGATTAACGTGGGGAAATTGAAATATCAGGAGTTTTCTGTGTGGGGGGAAAGTGTGAGGATGGTGTGGTGTTGATACGTGGCTGTGAGGTGTGGATTTATGAGAGGCGATGGTGGCAACTGGGACTATTACAGAAACGGGTCTCGTAGCCTCATACCGGGCCAAGGTCTTCACCGCTTACGACCTACCACCTTCACCACAACTACCACCTTCACCAGCATCCCCTGTACTGCCACCCTCACCACAACTACCACCTTCACCACCACCCGCTGTGCTACCACTACTACCCCCCTTTTTACTACCACCTGCACCGCAACTGCTCCTTCGTCTCTAAAGCTTCTTGTACCACCTGTACCAACGTTTGCGTCACCAGGTAAAACGCCACTTGCTGTACTACCATTACTGCGACCACCTGCACCACTTGGCCTCTGTGAACATCTGTTCCTAAACACTCCTCAGTTATGACCTGCCCCCCGCCTCCCTTCTTGCAGAGTTTTGTGTGAAAGGTTTGTGAACAGGGATAATTTTTTTACCATTTCGTTCATTCCTAAATATGTACAGTAGGGTATTTGATAAGTAGGGTAATTATACGTAAGTAGAGAATTTTCTCCCTCTACGACAGCTTGATGATGAAGTTGGTGGAAGCCTGTGTGAAGCAATAATGAGGTTTACTCGTGTGGCGTAAGACATGTCCATGAGTGTTGGGGGAGAGGAGAGAGAGAGAGAGAGAGAGAGCGAGCGGGCGGCCGGGCCGTCTCCTTTTTAGTTCCAAGTAGGTTTCGTCAGCCTTCGATGCCCCGTCATGACAGAGAAACATTTGACCCCAACACGATGAGAATTCCTAATGATGGCGGCGGACGCACTGTCCCACTCTCCGTGGGAGGGCTTGTCGTATTGTGCCTGTTCGTACCCGCATCAGTCAGTTCCTGAGGGTGCAGCGGAGCGTAGGGTTAAAAGTGTGGTGTGAGGATGGTACAGGTCTCTGCAGAGAGGTTTTTCGTTCCCCCCTCTCTCCGCCTCCTTACCCAAGTGATCAGAGTTGTGTCGATCGCTCATACCCCTTCACTGTCCTCTTCCATTCGTCACACCCGGGGTCCAAGAATGCTTCCCTGCAACACGTAACGAGTGCTTGGTGTGCGTGGGAAGCACCTGCCTACATATTTTGATCCTTTTTAGGATAATGTCTGAGCCCTAAGCCTGTCCTTCGATGATAGATCCGTCTGACTTTAGTTTGTTGGTTTAGTTGCCTCATGTACTCTACCAGGCCACAGGCTACGGCGTGGGCGAGGCATAACAGATACTAGTCCTTTTGCGCTACCGCTCGCAGGATGAGCTTGGGGTGCACGATAAATTTGCCGGTGGCGCCGGCACGAATCAAAATCAATCGACCTACTTGATTGTTTAGAGTTGCAACGTAAGTTATAGAGATCTCAGGACCGAGTATATTAAGTGCATACATACTGGCACAGCACAGGGTAAATCAATATATATATATATATATATATATATATATATATATATATATATATATGTGTGTGTGTGTGTGTGTGTGGACACTAGAGCAGTACATAAGCAGGTTATAGACGTATGCTGAAGGCCCCATGCATCCAGTTACGCAAATCCGGTTGCGGCAGATAGAAAAGAAATACTCCTTCGTTACTTATCAGTACGGAGGGCAACTTTTAAGGAAAGCAACCCGTCTCAGATGAGTTTTTTATGAGCCAGAATCCACGATGCTGCAAGACGTCTTTTCGATTGTACGGGAGTTGCATTGGGGAGGGAGGGAGGGAAAGAGGGGGATTTAACCCCTCGAGCTCGACGGTATGACCCTTCAGCGCGACAGTTCAGATCAAAGACCACACCAAAGGGTTGCCCCCGCCATTCTCAGCGTTCGCACCGTCACGCCCAGGAGGTTGCAGCCATACACTCCAGTCTGGTCGAGGCATGTAGACAGTCAAACTTGAAAAGATACAAAAGCTGTCTAGCCGTCGGGCGCGCCAAGAATTCTATTACATCTCGGGAGTTCGGGGGCACCCGGGTCCCACACACAACCGGGTCTGAAAGATTGTCTTGGTGCAGTTTGCTTCACGGACACTTAGTTAGTGTCAGCGGGAAGAAATAACTGGCGGGAGTGCGCCAGCCGCGGCCTGACGACCTTGTGCAATTTGATATTCATTACATAACCGTGGAGGAGACGAGGCACGATAGATGGCGAACCCTGAGTCAGGTGATTTATATTGTTGCCAGGGGGCAACTGAAAGGTATATTGCTCCTCCCAGGTACTTGCCGGGTTTATTTCGATTTTGTTTTACCTGATGATGCAGTATACTGTGGAAGGCCTAACTGTTGAAATATATTTAGATGATTGTTAAAGGAGAATCATGTTAGATACGGTGATGACCAAGAATCCTTAACAGCCTGGAGAAAACGGTTTCCTTTGTACTCTCTCCAACTGTTCAATGCATTTTCCCAATGATTATCTGGTATGAATTTTTTTTTTTCTTAACATTTACATGAAGAGATGAAATGACACGTAAACCCCATAACTCGTTTTCTAATACCGCTTTGGTATGGGCTAACGCCCATCATGCTCTCCTTGTGTGTATACCAAGTAACGGGAACGTGGATGCAAAGATGCATAGTGACGGGGATGTGGAGATACATAACAACGAGGATGTAAAGATGCATAGAGGTGGGGATTTCAAGATACATAGCGAAGGGCATGTGAAGATACATAGTGACGGGGATGTTGATTAGATGAAGAGGAAGTTGGGAACTCTTTAGAGTTTCCAGAGAAGCTAATAACAGAAGGTCAATCATCAGAGAGAATTTATGTGGGATCTTCCGTCGCCGTGGAAGCTAGACTTGCGCGTCGCTCCTGTGGGAAGTATTGACGAAGGAAGTCAATCTTTCGGAGGTAATTTGTGCTTGGGACGAGGCCAAGGGAAACCTTCTTGGAAGGGAAGGTGGGAGGGGAGGGAGGCCAGCTAAGCGACGCATATGGAGGAGTGGACGCGTGCCAACTGCTGCTGCTGCTGCTGGAGGTGTTAGTGGTTGCAGGCGTCTGATGTATGGCTTCGGCGGCGGTCGTGGGGAGGGCAGGACCTGCTTGTCTCGTGTTCTCTTCTGGCCAGCCGTGTCTCTCTTCCTGTCGTTTCCCATCCCCCAGCTCCAGGCCCGAAGTGTTAGTAGGTGCTGTGTACCTACACAGGGGTACACGCTGGCATGTGTGTGTGTGTGTGTGTGTGTGTGTGTAAAAGCGGCAGGCACTTCTGTTGGCATTTACGGCTCTCTCTCCTGGCACTCTTCTTCTTGTCATCGTTTAAGGCAAGGTGTTGCACTTTCTTCCTGCTTGCGTTGCCTTCACTGCCGATGCCCCTGGACGCGCTGAAGCCGCTCTCCTTGGTGAGGTGTGCCTATTCTTGCTTCCACGTCTTCAGCTGTGAATTTCACGTAGCCTTCTCCCTGCCCAAGGCGCTTGGATGAATTCGTGTGCACATGTGTGTATTTTGACTTACAAGGGGCGCCACCTCTCTAGTTTTCAAGATAATTGTATGTAAGACACTGGGGGATGAATAGGAGGAGGACAGAGTGATCCCTTATTGATAATGTGTTTGACGCACTCATTTGCCGTCTCGTGCTTCCTTTGTAGCCTGCGTCGCCTGGCAGACTATATAAAGATCGATGTGTCCGTCCGTCTGTCGTATTTGACGGTAGTATAGCAGCTTTTATTACGTTACTGTTACTTATTGGTAACTTTTGCTTTGTAACTGATCTGGCTGCCTTTACTCCACAGTTTAAGATAATACTTCAAAAGATTATATACAGCTAGGTTTCTGATAAGCCTTGTACATTATTCTTAGATGACTGATGTCTTATGGTGATGGAAGCTGTAAAGATTTTCGAAACGTTATATATATAAATATATATATATATATTCATTTAGTTTATACTCACTGGAGATGATAGACATTTTTGAACCAAGTGGGGTGCTGTCATTATGACTAAATAATGACTAAATGTTTGTGAACCATTGTTTTGTGGCATATTATTCGTATTTAGATGTAGAGATGTCGAAATGTAGAGGAATCTTATTAGTTCTACACCTAAAAGTATATTTCTTTGTTATTGGACCCACTCACAGTTCTCGTTGGGGGCTGAATATGAAAGCGGCAGTCGGCGGCAGCTATGGTTTATTTATATATTTGTCTCAGCAGTGGGTTCAGCAGTGTTCAGATTGTACAGTGGAAAGAATAATGTCTTGAGTATATTCTGACTTACTGATGTACCCATCATTATGTTGACATCCCGATGAACTGCTCTCTCCCCAGACACTGACATGCTCAATGTGTACGTACTCAGTCATGTTTGTCCTTCATACACGTCAAGTGAGGAATACTTATTTGACGTGACTTTTCGTCGGAATGACAAGATCTCGACGTGCACTCTTTCCCACGTACAGTGGGTGCCAGCTTGGAGGGTGTAAAATTCGCCGTCACCGAGTAGGTTACCAACGCGCCAGTCATGCATGGTCCGTCTCTCTGCCAGAGAACCGAACCATCCTGAAGCGCAAGAGGGGAACTAGTGCAAGCAGATGAGTGTGGTGTGGCGTGACGAGCTGGTGTAGTGGTGGTGGGGTGGGTGGGCGGGTGGGTGGGTCTTGTGGTGTGCGCGTGTGGGTAATGCTCCTCTGTCACAACCAGTTGCTCTGGCAGGAGAGCCCCTGATAAATGGTCGACTCGCACACCCTTGTCAGTGGCACCTCTTAGTGGTACCGTTGCAGCTTTCTTAAAGCCCACTCCTGCCGTCTCTTTATCCCGTGTTACATCCTCTATCCGTAGCTGTGATCCGTGACCCGTCGTAGGCCAGGAGGGAACTGTGGCGCTTGTCGTGCTGCAGTCTGCTGGTATTTTTGGCCAGCTTGTATTTCCGAACTCATGGGAAGGTTGTAGTGTGGCAGCCTCATTCGGCACGTCTGAATCTGCTGCGTGTCATTTGACGATGACTCTCTTATGCTACCGTTGCGTGGGTACCTCAGTATCGTTTTGCTGGAGGGACTGATCACATGACGTTGCTCCCCTGCCAGGGCCAGACCTTTAATTCCATATTTTTCTCATAATTCTTCTCTGTGTAATGTTATCATTGTCTGTTCATTCTGACCGTAGTGCCTTTGTTGTATGGCATTATCTCTCTTTTTATGTACACCATCAATGGAACCATCCCTACATACCATTAACTTACAGTGTCATGCCCGCCTCCGAGTAACACCAGCCCTGTCAATACTCCCGTACCATCGACCTAACACTGTGGCCTGTACCACCACCACTACCTTAACACCATGGCCCGCACCATCAGCCTAACACCATGGCCTGTACCACCATCCTAACACCATTCCCTTCACCATCATCCTAACACCATGGCCTACACCACCATCCTAACACCATTCCTTACACCACCATCCTATCACCATGTCCTTTACCTATTCAGCCAGCCTTACTGCCGCCTCTGTGGGTGGGTGTGGTGGCAAGGTTTGGCTGGTGGCGGCAGCCGGATACAATCGTGTGTGTCCAGAGCATGAGTAATGGGAAGCACTCTACCACTGGAGGAGATACCGGGGCCAGCATCTCCTCCAGCTGCACCGGCCTCCCCCTCATCCTGCTTGCTCCGTGGTTTACAAGCGCTACCAACAGTGTTGCTTGGTGCACATCTGCGCTTGTTTAGGGCGTGTGAGCGTCTCCTCAGCGACAAGTGTCTTCAGAGAAGTGTGAATCGTCTAGTTGGGATGAAAGAAGTCTTTACAGTCTAACGCGACTGTACGTACATGTATCTTTACTGTTGTTTATTTAGGTGGTCTAATACGACGATCATTATACTCGATGATCAGCAGAGAGCGGCCTTGATTAATATGCTTACGGTGTCTGTTGAACGTCTGCTGTAACGTTTAAATCGTCATAGGTCAGTGAGTGACCCTCGTATGTACGTATCTTATACTTAATGACGATCGACTGCTTCGCTGTTCATTAAGCTAGAAATCGTAAACAAATATCGAACATACGGTGATTGCCAAACAACTTTTAGTTTTTCTCCCAAGCTTTACCAGACTCGTCAGTGAGGGAGAGGCATCATAATATACACAAGGCCGTATTGTCGGGCGCCATGAGTTAGCTCGACTCCCTGGCTCGTAATGTTCTGTAAATCCGACTCAGTCACCGGCTTTGGCTCATAATTCTGACGTGCTTATAACGAAGCCCTCGCGCGCTGGTGTGTGTCTCTCTCTCTCTCTCTCTCTCTCTCTCTCTCTCTCTCTCTCTCTCTCTCTCTCTCTCTCTCCTTGTTGCATCCCAGCAAGGTCAGCTTGATTTTTGAACCTTCGTAATGCATGGTTTGAATTATACTCCCTGAAGACTAATCTGCTTCATGCACAGTGTTTTATTAGGTACACTGATGGTCTTTACCTACATATTAGAACCACAGTAAGAAGAGGTGGTTCAGTGTCGCTAGTGACCCGGGGAAGGGTCCTAATTGTCAGTGACAAACACGTCCAGACCATAGGTGTCCTCTGATGCGAATTAGCGTGTGTCTTGTCCCCATCACAAGTCGGCCATCCACTAACTAGCCAAGTGGTCCGTCCCTCAGCTAGTCTAGATAGGGGTGTGTAAGGACACCATTTCTCCTTCATCTGCAGCGCATTTGTTAGTTATTTACTGCTCTGGTGAGGACGCTCCGGGATCTTTCTGGTTGGAAGATATTATAATTTTTTTTTATGTTAGCTGAGACGGCATGGACAACTGAAGCCCGAATCGAGGCCATCTCATTAACTTGTATATATATATATATATATATATATATATATATACTCACATACGTACATACACCCGAGCTTGAGCTAGGTGCCTGTCTTATCGACCAACCCCCTAGGGGTGTGGCTGAACTGTTGAGTTGGCTGCCGCACCCAGGATTCGAACCTGTGCTCTGCGAATGTGTCATGATCAGAAACGCTGAGCGCAACACCAGAGAGGTCCATGATCCGGACTCGTACTTGGTCTAGGATGCGCTGTCTCTTTTAACTCCTTTGTCACTGAATCAACATTTTGAGCCACCGATGCAAAATGACGTTACATACGCTGAACACCTTCTTGCGATGATAGTTTTCGATGACTATGCAAAACATACGGTTTAAGAAAATGGAAAAAAAAAATCATCAAACATCAGAGCCCTACGTCACCGCTCCCAGCCTACCTGTAGTTGGTATCTGCCGAGATAGGCTTGTGTACTGGTCTCACCTTAGAATCATCTTAATGTGTTGACAGGAAATATACGTGGGAGTGCATGAGAAGGACAGATAACAGTAGACCTGATGGACCATAACGATTTTATCAGTACAAAGAAAGGATAATTCTAAACAGGATGGCAAAGCAGAGGGCACCTCCCCACCCACCTCATCCTCCGACTCAGCTGCCGGCAGGAAAATAAGAAAATATGATACCATGCAGTATACCGGCAAGATACTGGCGTGGAAGTTTTGTAGGAATATTATGGACTGGAAGGAGTTCCCTTTCAGTTTGACGACGTCTGCCCTGCTGCTGAATTCTGAAGAAACAAATGTAAATTAATGGTAATCTGGTTTTCTTGCCAACCAAAGACGTCAGCGAAGTATTTGTTTAGCCTTGATTTGAAAGTATTTACAATCTTCGCATTCACTACTTCGGAGGTGGTTTATTCAAATACTCCACCATTCTGCAAGTGAAAATGCGAAGCACAGATTAGTGTGGTCTGAATCTCACATTTAAACACTGGTCTTGGGTTAAGGATGTGTGTGAGTGATGTTGCAAAGACTGTATGCTCTTAAAAAACCACACTGTGGTGATGGACTAGAATAGTATTGATAGAATGATAATAGTGTTAACTTCACCCGTCTACTCATAAAGCACCGACGTCTGAGACAGGATAATAGATGCGGAAAAACGATTTACGTTGTATGCAAATTGGTATAGATACTTATGCATGACGTTAATGATGATTTTTAAAAGACTTGGAGGGGAGTGAGCTCATGTGCGCCAAGGGAAATAATTAATAGTAAGAGTCCGGCAGTGTTGGCCCAAGTGCACTGGACGTTAGGATAATTAGAAGTTTGGCTGCGCAGGGGCTTTTACCGTCATGCTCAAAGGTCGCCCTGTCGTACTTAAAGGTCCAACCGTCGTCATCAAAGGCCATACCGTCATGCTTAAAGGTCCTATTGTCATGCTCAAGGGTCGTGATCAAGTGTCGCACCGTAGTGCTCGCTGGTCGCACCGTCGTGCTAGAATGGTCGTACTTTCGTGCTCAAGGGCTTAAGCCGACACTAGCCGCCAGTAGAGGACACGTGAGTATCGGCTTAAAATATGGACGAGGAGGCCAGGCAGGTACAGGACCCAGGCTTCAGGTCATCCTATTGTATTTATTTGTGACCTAGGGCCCACGTTATACCCATGTGCCTCTCATACATATGTCTCTTGCCTAACTTCTCTAGCTGTCATGTGCAGTGCATCGATTTCATAGTCCCCTATCCACTACCAAGCCCCATAGATCTTTCTACGGTTACCCCCTGGCAGCTTCACATGCCCTTGGTTCAGTCCACCAACAGCACGTCGACCCCTGTATGCCACATCGTCCCAGTTCACTCTATCCCGTGCACGCCTTTCACCCTTCTGCATGTCCATTCCTAAATTTCTCAAAATCTTTTTCTTTCCATCCTTCCATCTCCTTTGAGCCCCCCACTTTGTACTCGTATATCTTCTGCGTCAACCCCTCCTTACTCAGTCTCTCCAAATGCCGATACCATTTCAGCACACACCTCTTCAGCTCCCTTAAACACACTCTTTAACTCAAACCCCAACTAACCTATCCCTCTTCCTTTTTAAACGTAATGATCTTGCTTTTACTCACATTTACTCTCAGTTTCCACATTTTACACACACACTTTCAAACTAAGACACCAACTTCTGCAGTTTCTCACTAAAATCTGCCACCAGTACAGTGCAAGTGATCAGCAGACAGCAACTGTCTCACTTCCCTGGTCCCCTCAACTCCTACAAACTGTACACTCGCCCGTCTCTCCAAGATTCTTGCATTTACCTCCCTCATTAGCCTATCCATTAAACAAATGAAACAGTCCTGGTGACATCACACACCCTTGCTGTAGACAAATTTTCACCTGAAACCACTCACTCTCCTCTCTTCCTACTCGTACACACGCCTTATACCCTTGATAAAAACTTCTGCTTCTGACATCATTCCTTTCACACTATATCTCTATCAGCCTTATCTTGTGCTTTCTCGAGATCCATAAATGCCGCCTACAAATCCTTTTGTTTCTCTAAATATTTTTGACACACATTCGCCAAGGCAAACACCTGATCCACACGTCCTCTACCACTTCTGAGACCACGTCGTTCCCTTCCCTTCACCTACTAATGAAGCGTCGCTCCTCTCTATCAGCGAACTAGCCTTCATTTCCAAGCCATCCCTCTTCCCCTAACCGATGTTGAGACAGAGCTAATGTCTCTTCCATCATCCAGACGGGCTTAGCCTGTCATGCCTTTTTTCTGCAGACCACGCATCACCCTCCCACCTTCAGTCACCCCTCCTGCTGGCAGTGTTTCCCTCAAGACCTTTCCCCAAGCGCCCTGCTCCACAAACAGGCTCAAGTGTACGTACACCTTACGCCTCGCCATCTCCCTCGTCCACAAATAGATCGGCCGCATGACAATATCGGTACACTTATTCTTCAACGTCTTGTCCGTATGATTGTTTAAGTGTATTATACATATGGGGAAAATGGATGACAAAGGACCCCATATTCTGACGAGGTTATACCTGCTGAAGGACAATGATAGTATCCTATGTTCCTGATTTTTTATAGATAAGGACAGGACACTAAAGTATGAGGAACCTGTTGCCGGGTTAGTTCAGAAGGTGTACTTGGAGAGGGAGTGTTTTGTTGTAGTGTGGCATAAAAAGAAAGGGTTTAAGAAACAAGAAGTAATTTATTGTGGTAGCCGTCTAGACGCGAGCCATGCCATCGTCTCCCGTGGTTCTTGCCGGTGCACGCGGCCTCCACCACCAAAACTCTCCTCTGAACTTCGAAAATTTTGTCGTGTAGAGTTCTTACTTTTACCGGGTCTTTGTCGTTGCGGTCGTCGGTTTGCTGCTCGGTGACTCCAGTAAGAGGACTTCAACACCCCAAGTTATGGAGTTCGGAGCTGGCTACCCCAGTAAGAGGACTTCAACACCCCAAGTTATGGAGTTCGCTGTTGGCTACCCCAGTAAGAGGGCCTCATACCCCAGGTTTTGTGGGTCACTGCTGCCTTCCCTGAGGCCTAATAACCCAGGTTTGGGGATCATGTCAAGGTTTGGCAGACGTTGAAGCCGCATTTGGGGACCTCCTTCCAAACTGTGGAGAAGGTCGAACAAAATGCTGGGTTAGGTAACGGGGTAGATAAATTAAGAAGGGACTGATATGTGTAAATACCCCTTGTTAAAAAGCTTTGAATTAAATGCTAATATTGTTACTTAGTATGCCTTTATTGCTAGCTGATTATGTGATAATAGTGCGATTATGATAGTATCTGTGGCAAATGAGAATATAATCTGTTGATTGGGTAAACATTCTTGATATGCTGCAGTAGCGTAATTAAGCCTGTGGAGAACTCTTCACTCGTATGGGAAACTGGGCTCCAATTGATAACGTACGCCGGACATCTAACATTGCTAGAAACACTGTTGACAGCTGTTTGTCGGAGGCAGAAGGTGGGTGGCGGGAGCTCACACACGCGTCTTGGAAATAACGCTGCAGCAGATCTTGAATGATAGGGGTAGGGAAAGATTGTATCCCAGAGTGATAAGTCACATCAAGCAGTAATAAATGAAACATTAGAGACGTGTCGGTGATTATATTAGAAGCTGTAGATTGATGAACGTGTGAAGAGTGGCAGAGGTAACAGGTGCACATAGGGTGAGGGGTTTAGTGCAGCCAGGTAGCCTCGGTGCAGCCAGTGATTAAAGTGACAGAGGCTGTAGTATGGCAGGACGTGAGCCTGGCTGGCTGGCTGGCTTGGCTGGCTGGCCAGGTGCCAGGGCTATATGGGGCGCCACCACGAGTACACCAGAGATAACTGGCACAGTTGACTCCCCGTCATTATGGCCAGCCTCATACACTGTGACCTGACGGGAGGAACCCAACTCGGGTATATGGCTATGGTCTGGGGCTCGTGGTGTGGCGTCTCTGACTGGCGCGGAAGACCACCGGAGGTCTAGAAAACTAGGCTATGTGGAGCGGGAGGAGGTTTGGCGTGGTTTCACCCACGAGCATAGGTTGTAGTCCTCAGACTTTTGCTTGCTGTGTGTGGCCACCATCATAAGCACATGTTGCAGAGAGGAAGAACTCGACATTTCCAACGGTTTGTATTGCTAAGAAAAAAAGTATACTGACTCGAACACATATAATTTGAGAAGTTTTCCATTGTGGAACTTTTGTGTGTTTGGTCTGGCAACCTTAGTAAGTGCAGCTTAAGGATATATCATGACTGGACATGGAAGTGGTTGATGTGGTGGGCCACAGGTCCACCACACCCCTGCTTGCGTTACTCAAAAAAAAAAAAAAGTCACGGTGATCATGGAAGGCACTACCATTATTATTAACGTCATCGTTAATGTTGAATGTCAGTGATCTGTGAGAACTTCGCCTCGCACATTTCAGCCACTGGCTGAGTAGTAACGTAACGCGCCTTTCTTTCCTCATGCCGGGTAGAGGCGAGTGTCTTCGCGACAGGACCCCCAAGCATATAGCTTGGAGTGGGTGGTGTATGATGACCCCCACACCGCCGCAAACTTCCCCAGGGGAAGTGTGCTGCCATATGGCGTTCTTTACCTCGCCGGACAAACCTTGTGGGAATTACACCGACACAACGCCCACTGATACTGCCTTTTCGCTCCGCCCTGCTCCCCCCCCCCCTACACACACACACACACACACACACACTATCGTTGGGCAGTATGTGGGGGGATATACCAGCTTAATCCCCACACTTGCTGACGTACACAATGATGATGATAATGATAATAGTAATTAAGATAATAGTAATAATAATAAAGACAAGAAAATAATAATAATGAATATGATAGACATAATAAATATGATAAATAGTGTAAGTACTATACCTCACAAACCTCCAAAAGTCTCGAAATATTGTACCCCTTATATTAAAGACGTTAGACTTGTTTTCATTCAAGATGCGCGGAGTGAATGCCTGAGTGGGTGGCGACATGAAGAGTGAACGAGTAAGTGAGCGATGACAAGAATAAGCCTTAATGGATATGGGTGAAACGTGACACCGCACTGCCACTGGCAATACTTGCCCCGCTCCCATGGTCCTGGTGTTGCCCTTCGAGGAGCCGCGCCTTTTTCAAGGGATGTTTAGGCCCCTCCCCTTCCCCCTGCTTTGTTGTATTTTTATGAGAATGTTTATTATGTTTTAGCCAACGAAGTGATATGTATAGAGGAAAAGCGATGCATTCCTCCCCTTCTCTCAAAGTGGCTACTTCTCTTCGTCTGCGTCTCGCCTCGTCACAACAACAGTATACTTAGGTTTGGGCAGGCTTTCTCAGTGGTTCAGTTGGAGCCTAGTTAAAGTGCAAAGACTATGAAACCCTTCTCCCATGTTACCCCTCCTAAGACCCCTTCCTGTCTCCTCTGATGGCACTGCAGTGCCACCACTCAACAAAGTAAACATAAATAGACATTCTGGGCTTTACCATAATTTCGTATATGTCTTGGAAAACCCATATTATGCAAGTAGCCAAGTCTTCTTCAGAGCAACTGGTAGTCCCGTTCAGAAGCAGGAATTTCCTATTTTCTAAATAGTTGCTACGATTATGCAGAGGATTGATACGTCTTTGCACAGACAACTTCTCCCACATCAGGGAAGAGGCTGCTGACTTTACGTACTATGACAGTCGATTCCGGAGCATTCCAGGTTATTAAATCAGCCAGTATGATACAAAACTTGACCCAACCACTCTTCCATAATCTTGCCTTGCGTGCCATCGTGCTTAACATTTTGACATTCAGAACCCCTTCTAAATGTTCCGTAGCATCTGTTGTTTCTGGTGTCTCCAGAGTGCTGCACAGAGCCAAGTGGTCTGCCGTCTGGAGGGTTGGTGAGTTTGCCTCCGGGTCCTGGGGAGCTTGATGACAGGGTTGTGTGTGTGTGCGTAAATGGTAGCCCGGTCTCCGAGATGTTGCCCCATAGGAGCTTGTGTCGGTAGTGATCACCAGCCCCACACACGCTGTTACAGGACGCAACGACGGGGCTCATAGTGTCACGTTCTGAATGACGGGATTCGTAACATCATGGTCTTTATGGCTGGGTTCGTAACGTCATGTTCTGTACGATTGGGGTCCGTGTCGTCATGTTCTCTATGACGGGGGTTTCTCACCATCATGTTCACAGTGTATGAAGGGACTCCTTTATGACGTATCTCACCTCCACGTTTTCTGAGATAATATTAGAATTGTGCTTATAGATTTAACAAAGAGATTGGATAGTCTAACTGTTGTTTCATTATTTTATTATAACTATTATTATTTCCTTCGTTTGAGGTGTATTAGTGACAAGAATTTGGCGTCGTAAGATGACAGGATATCGCACGCTGGTTGTGAGGAGCCAGCTAGTGAGGTCTCTGACGTACGCATTATTTTGTCGGGAATGTTTCAAAACTACTGCTGTGTTACCAAGCCATTATTGATTATGTTAAGGTTTGAGTCCACATTTTACTGGGGTCAGTTCGTAAGTTTCCAAGTTGTGACCGAGAAGCAGACACGATTTTTTTTTTCTTTTACCCGCAGTAGCCTGGAGCAGGGAGTAAATAAGATAAATGAATGTGCCAGTTTGACTAATTCTCTTAATTACTGGGACCATTTAAGCCATCCAGTTAGTTAGCATGTGCTGGTTACCTGGTACACTCGAGGTCAGTGAACTGTACCGAGGAGGACGTACTCAGAAGGGGTGAGCCAGCCCCACATCTTTCTCGTATTGTGTATGCCAGAGGCAACGTGATTTGTGTTGGGCCGTCTTCGTTAAGATGTTCACGATATGATGTGGTATAGTGTGTGTGTGTGGCAGTAGCAGCTATCGAGGTTCGTGTGCGGACGGTAGTAAAAGTTATGTATGTCTTGACGTTCAAGTAGTGTTAGATGCTTGCTTTTGGAGACTGAAGTCGCCTCAAAGATGCTGAGTTGGGGTTGGTGGTGGTGGTATAACAGTGGGAGGGATGCGGGTGTTGAATGTAGTCAAAGTGATGGGTAGTCGTAATGGAGATGTGGTTTTAGGAGGATGCGTACTATTGTTGGTATAAGCATGTTGATGTTGGTGGTGATGTTAACATGTAGATGGGAGTGCAGGTCGGTACTGGTATTGCTCTGTGGTGTGGCCCCTGTGGGTGGTGTTTATTGTGATATGGGTTTGTGTCGGATGATCACGGGTGTACCCGAGTTTCGTCAGTGTAACTGGGCTGTGGTGGATACTGGCTGGGTAGCGATGTGGCTGGGCGGTTGGCGGTGTGGTCAGGTGAGCGAAGGTAGTGGCAGGATGAGCGTCGGTGGGCGGTTGGCCGGGCAGGGAGCGGGACAGCGCGGCGGGCGTCGGTGTGGCCAGCGGTATGGGCCGGTAGGGTGTGGTGGAGGTACGGTGCTACATGGCAGTGTTCCAACATGATTGCCAACCTCCCGCGTGAATGCTGCTGCCCACTGTCCTGCCAGCCACGCTTAGCCACTCCGCTCCACTCCAATACCTACACAACTCAGGGGATGAATGTCGGCCTCGTCAGTGCTCATTTACAACCAGCATTCTACGTCGCAAAGTAATAAGTGCGCATCATTGACCCTTATTCCTGGAGAGATGAGTGTTGTGTGTGTGCATTAAATCGAGCCTCAGAAAACCACCGTTGTGTGGCCTGTTGATGTTGCGTATAATGAGTGGCTCGCCTGGTCCTCACACCTGAGGTGGTTTCGCGAGGAGCGTGGTTGGTGGCGGTAGCGTCGGTGGAACACCACGAGGGCCGCGGCCTGCACCTAGTCCAGTCGCGACAACCTCATTATATAAGCAAGTTGCTGGTGTTGACGTGGCATGACCTACTGACCTGGAGGAGCTGCCCCCTCGGTCCTCACTTCGTCACCTGTCCACCGTGACTGCATTTATTATGTCTCTCTCCGTTGGAGGGAGAACGTATTATTCTGTTGTTTCTTACTTTTTCATTCTTTCATTCCAACAATCAACACCTTGGCCTTGGCCTTTGTCAAAGGCAAGTGTTATCGAGGGTGTGATGAAGATGCATATGAGCTGTTAAGAACTAAGTAAAGATATGTTGTCATGGGTGAAGTTTATTCTAGATTAATCGAGGGTTTACTTGAAGATGCGGTTAATGGCGTCTCCTCCCGCAGTGATCGTTTTATGGTGAGTGATCGTGCGGAGGGAGTTAGCTCATGTTAACCAGCTGTAGGAGCCTCGCAAGATATACTTATTTCACCCACATGGATATCTTGCCATAGTTGTTTTATTTGGCAGTTGATTGCTCCCCCCTCTGAAGTGTAGTATGTCCTACAGTGTTTTGCTTGAATGAAATTATCTTCTTTTCTTGTGGGAAAGACTTAACTTTGAAATGGAAAAGAATAAAGCTCATCTCATCATCCGATGATTACTCAAAATGTATTATTGATTTTGATGATAGCATTGACGATGATATTTATATCAATTTAAGAATTTCGGCAGACTAATTTAGACGGACGTAAACTCTGTAAACAAAGGTGCTACATTGGACCTGGTGTACCTGCGTACGTAGTTACCACTAAGGTCTTGGACAGCACGATTGGATAGTTTACCTGTGTTGGTCAAGGTACCTCAGCGAATAACATTTAGGCACTTGAAAAACAGTGTGTGCCCGGTCTTTCTCCTTTCTGTTTATCCTGGGAGGCTGAGATTACCACTTGCCTTGTCGCTTCGTTTCTGTAAGGTTAAAAGAGTACAGTGATTATTGGAATAAAACACAGACTTTTGAGTAAACCGCAGGGATATTGTATTCCTTTGCAACTGTCAGTATTTTACGTCTGTTTATGACTGTTTTACATCTTTTACCATCATACCACAGGCAAAATAGCAAATTGCAGTTGACGTCAGAGGAAGTGATGTGCTGTAAAAGATATTTATAAAAATATAAAACGCGAGCGAGCTGGAAAGAAACTTTGACACTTTTTATTTTCTCTGAGCGTAATACAAAACAGTTTAAATGCAAAAGTTGACAGAACAGTATCTGCCTGAGCTGAAAGTAACGTTTAAAATATGCAGTATTTACATACAAGTAAATTTTAAGTAAGAACAAACTCAGCTTAGTCTGTCTCTTATGGATGAACTTAATTAGTTCCTTTTGAAGTCGTCGAGTGGTGATGCTCCGCCTATTAGGCCTGCTCTTTGTGGGTCGTTTTCTTAAGGCATTGTGGGAGACGTCGCCATCTCAGGTGGGCGCGTTGCTAATGTGAGAGTTGTCAAGGTCCAGTTTCTTATAACTTCCGCAAACTTCTCCACGCTTCACTTTGGCACCGAGTAATTTGTCTCTTCTCCCCAGCTGCTTTATGATTGGTACAGCTTTTCATTTTGTTATAGATCAGCAAATTGCATGTTGTTAATGTAGTATTTGCATGAGCGTCCGCTGTGGAACCGCTTTGGTGTGGATGCCTACGGCCGAGGTCGTGTAAGTTTCGAGGTGAAGAGGGACGGTTTCAGTGATCGTGTTGGGCTGAGGTGGACGAAGTTCCGTGAATTCAGTTCTGTCACCACCATATGTACCACTCTTCTTGCTATGGCGTCGGCGAGACAGTACAGGCACACGTTATAAAGTTGATACGGATGCTGGCGATATTTAGTTACATTGTGTTACATGAGCGAGATCACTAGCCTGGCTTGCTTAATTAAGGATACTGGAGTAGAACGTCCTCAAGTACGTCAGTGTCTATGAAGCAGTTACAGAGCTCATGAAAACTGAGACTTGGAAGCCTAAACCCTGAGATAAAGCTACACAGTCCACGGACCTGGTTTTACATTATATTCACCTACATTCGTATATCTTTATACGCTCAAATTTGTTGAGTGCCTTCAATGTCTTGTCCAAGCCATAGCATGTCAGCTTGGAGGTAGTGTTGACTGAATGAATTGATGATACGTTGGGAGTGAGGGAAATTTGGAATGAGATAAACTGAAGTCATTTATCCTTGTTTGTCTTCATGTACATTATTGGTTTACACAGATGCTCAGTCTGAAAATTATGTTAATTTTCGAAATTATTTAATTGTTAGGGAAATTGAATAAATTGTATTCCCTACCTCTCGTCCGGTAGTATATATTCGTACACGTTTAGTTTTTTTAACTTAGGATATAAAGAAATATTATTTAACGTGAATTGAATTTGTGGTATATTAGTCATGTCACCTTATACAAAATTGATTTGTAATATACGTTTTGAAAAAAAGACTGCAACTTGAAGTAAATTACTGACGGATTGGAAAGTGTTATCTGGGCATTTATCGAAACATTTAATTGTGAATGATTTACAGAGTCATTTGGTATGGTTTTTCCTTTTTTTATCACTCTTTTTGGTGCTTTGATTGCAAAGACTTGTTATACCACGAGGCATACAGGCACACATACTTAGGTCACAAACACTCATACCAGGCCAGTCATTGCACACACCACACAAGCCTAGCCATGCAGACATTCCTCACTCCCATCATGCTCCTCTGTATATAGCACAGTTAACTTTAAGTATCATTTTTTTTTACTGTCATTTGCAGAGTAACAGTATTTACTGGTTGGTGCATGAGGGATTTCTCTTGACAGTAGTTAAAGAGTTTTCCTTATCCATAACCTGTTTACGGTGAGCTGAATTGTGATTGGTCGACGCTGCACCATCGGCTGCTAGGAGGGAGGTCAGTGAGACTGCATCTTAGATCATGTGTCAGTAATGCTCATTTCCCTATTTGATACATAGGGAGAATGAGTCCCTGCAGTGGTTGCATCAAAGGCCCGTGTTTGCTCAAGGGACGGGTGAGATGCACCAATCACAGTCCAGCATCGCGTGCTGTTGATAAGTGGCTTCACGAGTTACTCTATCAAAGCTTCAGTAGAGGAGAACTCATTACTTTTTTTGGCTTGAGTTAGATTTTATTTAGTTATTGATCCAGAGTAATAAAAGATTTTCCTATTTTTTTTTTCTCTCTGATTTTGCATACAATTTCTCTAATATTGGAATATGTTTAACGTCACAGTTAGTACAATAACGGTGCCCAAACCCCTATTTTTTTTTCTCTTGGCTAACCTTTTTTTGTAGGTCATACGCGACTCCCCCTCACGTGCCCGTGGCGACAGCCTCTTGCCCAGAGGGAAAGAAGATATCCAGAAGATTCATTCATAGGGGGAAAAAAAATATTTAGTTACAGACAAGATTGCTAGTTAGTGAAAGTAGGTCCTCCAGTGGTAGAGTCCAGCTATCCAGAAGGCGGTCTGGGGTGGGGGGAGATTGATCCTTGAATACGTTGCCCAAGGATGATCATCTCATAGGACTAATATCTGTCATGATAGCTATTCGGTTAAAAGCTTACAGAGTTCAGTAGGAAAGGTGAGCATAGCTTATGTATGTCCCATAATTTAAACAGGTGGGTTTATAAGTGAATTTCGAATATTCCTTTGGCTTACACTTTGTGAGTAATGCAGTAGTTATTACGATGACTGTATGTCACTAGTTTGGGGAAGTATCAGTTTCTTCTTCATTAGAATGTGTAGCACCACTTTATGTAGAAGAAGAAGTAGTAGGCGAGGGCAGTATAATACATTACACCATCGTGAGGACATGGGATTCCAAATAGCATCCCAGAGTTGAAATGACAGGGAGCATTTGCTAGGTTAGTGAGCAATGTTCCTTGGGAAGCCTATGGCAACTTGAGATGTAGATAAGGGGGCATTTGCCTGTCATAAGAGAAAAAGGTTTAGAAAAACATACATAGATTGAACTGATTGCTCAGTCGGTGTACGGAATATTATTATTTATTTATTTATATTTTTTTTTTAACTCTGCTCTAGAGAAATGTATTCATGGTTACTTTTTAAGTTTATATGATAGGGATGCTAGGTTATTGTAGGAAGTTAATATGCAGGAGAAATCTATCCTAAATGTAGGTTTAGACTCTGCCCGTTTGTCAGCAGCATTTGACAGGCTCCACACAGACAGTGAAAAAGCTTATCACTTATTTTTTTTCTCTCTCTCTTTTAGTTTTGGAACATCCTGAGCTTTTTGGGGGCGTTAGACGATTTCACGGTAAATATGCTTTGTCATCTCTCTCTGGCTTCGTGACAACCACATCTAAATCTCCTTGTTGATTGCCTATGTCACCGGGTAGATTTCTCTCCCCTCTCCCCACGGCGCCGACACAGCGGCCGTGCGAACACAGCACTTTAGTCCTTAGTCTTCGATCAGAGGTCAAGGTGGCGTATTTTGCTACATGGAAACTGCTCCAGTTGGGGAAATAACAAATGTTTTTTTTTTTTTCTATTGTCGTAGTCCTTGCTTGGTTGGCATGTGTATTCGTGTTGTGTTGCGGGAGCCGCTGTGTTGGTGACGTCATAACCTGCCTTGACCAATCCCGCCCGCCCTGTGTTTTGCCTTTTTAGATGACGCAAGATGTTTTGGTTTGTAACTGAATGGTGGCAGAGGAAAGGCTGGTCCACACGGAAACACTTCCCCATCACGTCAGTCGCATATTTTTTGTTCTAGTATAACTTGCTTTTAGTCAAGACTTTGTTGTAACTAGTACAGCAGTCGGAAGCATTGATTGTGCTTAAGATTACCTGATCAATGACGTTCCTTCCCCCACTCGCTTATTGGTGAGCCACGACGCAAGATCACAGTGTTGTGGTGAATCAAGATTTGCTAATTTTGTTAACCAAAAGTTGAAGTGAAATGACTCGTCTTTTCCCTCCCACGTTTGCATCCCCTGCAACTAACAACTTAACGACTGCGAATGGCCTTGTTTAGCCGTTACTGTTAAGAATGTCTGTGAAAGGTGCTAGAACTAGCTTAATTACCTGCCATGCCAGAGTGCTTGAAGGAATGCACGGATTTAGTCTCCATAATTTGCCATTCTGTTTATTGACAGGTGAGACGACCGAACTGAACACTGTGATTATTAAAGTATCATTGTCTCTAACATAACATTTATGTAAAGGTTCTTTAGTGAACCGTTTCACCCGAAGCACGTAAATCCAGTCATAACCAAGGTGACGGTGAGTTAACACAATTGGAATATGCCAGAGGGAAAATGCCAAAAAGGTAGCTAGTGCACTGTAGCCAGGCAGACATGGCAGTACTGCTGCCCCATGACCCTGTGGGGACTAGGTCGGACGCCCGCATGGTTGTTGGCAATGGTGGCTTGAGGTTTACCTTAACACCTTGAGCACGACGGGTCGATCCTCCTCTAGCACCTGCGACAGTGTGACCCTTATATATATATATATATATATATATATATATATATATATATATATATATATATATTGACAGTGACCTTTAACCTGTTCCTTAAAAGTTTAAGTTAAAAGCCATACCGTCATACCCAAGGGTCGTACCGTCGAGCTCATAATGTACTTGAGTGATGCTGTGTGATGTTGCTTATGCTTATCTTGCCGCCGCTGTGTGTGCGCGCGCGCGTGTGTGTGTGTGTGTGTTTGCGCGCGCACATACGTTACGCGAATGCTCTGCTTCTTTGGCTGTTGCTTCAGTTTGGTGCAGCCGTTATGTTTACTGTTAGTGTTAAGTCTGGGCCGAGGCTGCTCGGGGCCGAACCATCATCATCGTCAGCCAACAAGAAGGAAGAAATCATGGTCCTCCCACCGCTTCTCTAGCTGGACCAGACTCACTGGCTTTGCCCTCTCCGCTGGTCTTGCTATGTGACGAGCTTGAAGCTTAAGAGCTTAGTGAGTCTGGAGTTGGAGGAGGTGATTAGTTTTTTTCCCTCATTATTTTCCTGAGTTCACATGATTTAGAGGCGATGATGGTGGTGGTGGTGATGTCCCGCGCAATCCCGTCACAGGGGGGACTAAGGTTTTGCACGTGAAGTGATCAAGATGCTTCGTTTGTGTAGCAAAGGTGGTGCCCACCTGCTGCTGTTAGTGTCACTTGCCCTCTGGCACGACGGGGAGTCAACATAATTTATAGGGTAATTAAATGCTACATCTTGCCCTAATGGGTAAGATTTAGTCTTTCATGGTTTCTTATGGCAGTGTATCTAGCGTGTGACTGTTTAGTGATACATTTTGAGAAATCTCAGTAAAACGTTGTAGCATGATGTATCACATATCGTTTGACTGAACGCTGGAATAATCATCAGCTAGAATTGTTATATTCATGGATGTTAAAGTAACTTCTTTTATAATTAGTCAGTGATTTGATTATGTAATCGAACTAAACTACGGTACTGCTGTCTTGACATTCGTTTTGTAATTAACGGAAAGGTCATCACACGGAACAAGTGAATGTCTCGTTCTCTTGTCAGGGCTTTGTTGTAGTTCGTGACCTGAGTGACCCAGACAAGGCAACGAGCATCAGCCATGTCAGCCCTCACGTCGATCAGCCGTTACCGATGACAACACGAAAGTTGTCGAGACAGACAGACTGCCTGGCTGGCTGGGTAACCCAACCTCGCCGCAGCCAGGTAGCGCTTTGTCTTGTAACCTCTTGATCACGACGCTACGACCCTTGGGTATGTTGGCCACGCCTGTCCTGGTCTTCAGTACCCGAGGGTCTTTTGCCGTCGTGCTAAGGGAATGAACTCGACGCTCCTCCACTGAAAGTCCAGTCCAGGGCTTGTCTTTAAAACACACGGGTCGACAGGTTCAGAACCACTAGGCAGCTGTTCGTCCAACTGACCTCTTGTTTTATTTTCTTCGCTCGACGCCACAGCAGACGTCTGGTATTCCGAGTCATAACAGCACCACGGGTGGTGAGCCATGGCTTGCGCTGTTCAGGAAGCAATGCCCTGCCTGGGAACAGCATTCATTAGACATGGCGGTGATGATGCCAGATGTTAAACCGTAACATCATTCATGTAGTTGTAGATAGATACCAAGGACCCGGTTTTGTAAAACTAGTGTAATACACTTGAGTCGTTGCTGTCGCCAGCAGTCTCAGAATTTGATCCTAGCTTTTTAGAGTTATAGCTGCTAGGATAACCGGTTAGTTGAGTTGTTTTCTTACGCTAATTAATTTGCTTTGTTGGACTGATATGTTAGATTAGGCAAAGCTATTTTTATAAAATGTTAACGTTTATTTAATCTTCATGGCTGGCAGGCATCAAATACAAGCAATATCTTTATTTTGAAGTTATATAAACCATTAAGCTTTATAACTGCAGTCTGTTGCTTCAGCTTAACAAATAAGTTTTTTATTGTACAATATTAATTCTTAAACTGCTGCCACATGCTCATTTGCATACGTTTATGTTTCCTGTATCTAGTGATGACCTCCTGGTGCTCCATGCTGTCCTGGGGGTGTCAGTACCGGGTAGCTACAGCCTAAAATTGTCGGCTGACATGTCGGTGGAAGTTAGAAGCTAGGATTTTTTTTTTTTTTTTTTTTTTTTTTTTTGGGGGGGGGCAGGGCAGTGCGGAGACAGGAGGGTAGTGTTAGGTTAGGGTAGCCGTTGAGGAACCTCATTAACCTCTGGTCTTTCCCTGCTGCAGGACGGTCTACAGTCCACGCCATCATCCACCTCACCTCCCTCACCCGTGCGACAGATAGAGGCGCCTCCGCCTACCACGCAGGAGGCCAAAGCTCTGGTAAGTCTTTTTTTTTTCTTTCTTTCTTTCTTTCTCTTTCTTTCTTTGGATAAATTAGAATTTATGTATTAGTTGTTCAGT
Organism: Panulirus argus; assembly: GCA_038088735.1. NCBI lineage: Eukaryota > Metazoa > Arthropoda > Malacostraca > Decapoda > Palinuridae > Panulirus > Panulirus argus. The sequence goes on from JAYMFT010424193.1 coordinate 25,360, forward strand.
CGTATGTTTATACCAAGTCGCCAGGACCCATTTCCCTAGCGATGCTGACACTATCTACCATTAGAATGTACATGTCATGCTCGTCGAACTCTACCAGTTGACGTCACCACACCACAACAGTTGTAGACATCGGGTGGTTAGCCCGGCCAGTAGGTTAACATATTTACCTTAGGTGTATTTTTGTGGATGACAATCATTTTGGACGGGAGAAATGCCGTATACATCACTCGGAGGACCCGTGGTGGGATTTCCATGGTAGGGCGTCTGTTAAATCCTCCAGTTAGTGTCACCATCGGCACGGAAGAAGCAGAATGCAGTAGGTGTCTTTAATGTCTCAACAGGACTCCTTGGATCTTACAGCATCTGGAAGCGACATATATATAGTTAATGATAAAGATTGCAGGGTAACACGAGTGTGGATGATTCTGAATTCCTAATGTTATGCTGAGTAATGGATTGTGATCAGCTAGATAGATTGAAAAGATAGTATTGATGCCTGGTGACGTTGTTGCTTCAAGTTAAAGCTCACGGTGAGGTCATCAGAACAATGAACCTTCGGCTGGATGGTTCCCAGGGTCCTCTCTCGACCAACATCGCGCGACTGGGAGATCCACCTCACCTCCGGGTCTCGTGGAGTAGAGAAACTCGTCCCTCAAGATTGCTTAACATTGTAAGGCAGCGGTCTTAAAAAGATGTCCAGCAGGTATGACGACAGTGGACCGCCGTGTCGTCATTTACTGGTATCGTGGAGCAAAACCCCATCTTTACCTCAGGGGACTGGGTATAATTTGTAGATTTGTGATTTTATGTGTTGAGGGTTTTTGCTGAGGTAATTAGCTCTTTTATTGGTGGTGTGGCTGTTCCTAAGGATTTCATAATAGTAACTAGTCTGATTTTTCTTCATTATTCATTGGTGTTTTAATGTTATTTAATATTATTAGTGTTTTAATTTTATGAATTATTTTCGGCTGAATTTCGACGTACTTTCAGCTTTGAATGGGTTGCATGTGTATAGCTCGTCTTTCAGATTTCGACTTTGATTTAAGGATTTTAGGTAAACATCATAAAAAGAAAATAGTGCAGTGTCATGCAACACTGTAGACGGAACTACAATTCTCTTACAAACAGGCCAAATTGATTCATTAAAGGTTGGTATGAAGGGTGAAGGAAGGCCATATAGACAGATACTATGCCTAAGCATAGTTGGTTCCACTTATAATTATTATTATATCTTACTTTGTCAGTGCTGCAGGGGCAGTTGAGTTAATGGGGCCAACCGTATCTCTACATCACCCTAAACACTCGTGACAAAGAACTGATCTAATCTCGCACATCTTAACACTTTCCCCAACGGAGAAATAGTTCAGAAAAGTAAGGAAAGAGATGCAAGTTCAAGAGCAGTTATAACCGAGTAATGTTATAAAGTTGTTGGGGAATTTTTTATCAAAAAGCTTTCTTTAAACAGAGATTTCTTACGGAGTGTAATCATTTGGCCAAATCATCATTGTCAGTCAGTCTGTCAGTGACAGTGTTTAACAGAAAAAGATAAAGTAATACACAGCTTATCATAAATATTACTAGATTTCAGATAATGATATAAGAATCAGGAAAGAAGCTGTAATATCCATTATACAGAACACTACATCTTATTCTGGTTTCTTGATTGGCACTAATTACCGCTTGAGAAACACACAATGGATGGTAACAGGTAACAGCCAATTGTTTACTTGTAACGGTAGTCATTAAGCCATGGAAACATTCTTGAATACACGGATGAAACAGGAATTAGACCGTTTTCCTTTTATGCCCCACAAAAAAAGAGGACTGTGAAGATGGAGTAAAATCTCTCTCTCTCTCTCTCTCTCTCTCTCTCTCTCTCTCTCTCTCTCTAAGATAATGCTTGATGCAAAAGCTTGGCCTTGGCTCTGATAACAGGACTCTCGCCCGTCATCGCTTTTCACTCGAGAATTATTTATCAAACAGCCAACTTGTCGTCGGCGCCTCGGTCGCAGCTGTCACCGCTCGTCCCAGCAGGAAAAGACTTGATAGGATTTCAGTTTCTTACGGAGGGTGTCGCTTGGTATTCGTGTATATGTGTTTGGAATTTGACGTGACGAGTGTTCAGCGTAGTTAAAGGTTGATGTAGTGAGTGTGTAACGGTTTGAGTATTTGAGACGGTGAGCGAATGGCACTGTTTAAGGTGGTGAGTGTTAAACGGTTTAAGTATTTGATACGGTGAGTGAATGACGGGTTTAAATGTTTAATGTGTTGAGTGTTTAACTTTGTGAATATTTAACATATTTGAGTCAACAACGTTGTATATTTGTTTCGATATATGTTTAACGCTGTGAATGTTTAATGTGTGGTGTACGTTGTAAATGTTTAATGATGTTGTTTAACACTCTGAATGTCTTTGACTTGGTGAATGTTGCATAGAGTGAGCGTTGAACTATTTCTCTCATTTTTGGTTAGGTTACCTTATGAATGACACAGTTTTCGTTACGCTAAAGAAGGGGTTTAGTGGCTGGAGTATTGAGGAATTAAAGGAGGGAATATTGATGTACGGTGTGTAATGACATTCCGAGACCACAAAGCAACAAGGTCAGACTATGCACCCTTGGTATGTGTGGAGCTAGACATATTAGCCGCATGTGTAGGAGTCATTTAGAGAAAAGTCTGTACCACAGTTGTGTGGTGGTTGTGGTTGCTCGGCATGCAAGCCTCATGTGATGGTTGGCCCCGCTCGTTGCACCGCCCTGGATATTGCTCTTACGTTTTGGATCCACTAGGGAGGAAATGCAGTCGGCCAGGGTGTGTATGGTTGGTAGTGATGAAGTTAGTGCGGTCAGGGGTAACGACGTGAAGTTCCCCACGTGGGTGATCACTCTTGCGAAAGGGAGGGTGTGTGTGTTTGTGTGTGTGGTAAAAGGGTCCTGGCGGTGTTGGTGGTGGTGGTGGTGCACACACGAAGTAAGCGTGTGGAGCAAGTGCGGTTGGTGGCGGTTCCATGAATCCTGCAGGGGTTAACACCGCCGCCACCCTCCGCCGCTACCTTTGTATTAAAGGTTTCTAATTCTGCTGTTTATTTGCAAGGTTTTCTGTTTGGGTTTTCATTCGTCTCCTTTCTTGTACCTTCTGTCCCACACCATTTTCTTTCTCGTTTCTTTTTTGTCATCTTCCCTGTTATTAGTGTTTATTTGTGGCTGTCTCCACCAGCTTTGAGTTCTTTTTGAACTACATTTTAATAATTATAGAGATATAGAAGTTTATATATATATATATATATATATATATATATATATATATATATATATAAGAGCATAACTTAAAGCTAATGAGGTTACAAAGCTTTAACAGTTGCAGTGCACTGTTGATGCACAAATAAGGAATCATCATTTAACCTGATGTTGCTTCACATTATGTACGTCATATTACAGCAGGAGTTCCTTTGTGTTGTTAGTCGTCGGGGAAAGAGCTTTTGATACTCAGATTTCTTTTTTGTAACAAGAAACTGATAACATTATTTGATAACATTATCTTGATGTGAGTTATTTCTTTTGTTTTATGTTGATAATTCAAGTGAAAGTGATGTAACTTTCTAGTGGAAGTGAGTATTTACGAAATACTGCTCAGAAAACGAACCTTGTCTCTGACGCAGGATACTTGGCGCCATTACTCAAGATAATTATTTTTTTTCCCTGAAGGCTTCAGGCACGTCCAGAACTTCTCCTCCTCAAGCCAGACCATAAATGAAACTTAAAGAAGCGGTAGAAAAATAATTAGAGAAGAAGAAAGATAGTCAAGGAGTTTTGAAGGGCGTGGAAAACTTTATGGTTAAGAGGTGGGTGGATCGTAGTTGTGAGGGAAGACACGAGAAGATATCTCAGCAGACCACCCCAGAGTTAGCCAGGGTCTCTGGCCGAACATTACGTGGTTTGCAAATTGGGGAGCACACAGCCAGCCAGTTCTCGTAAGCAGAAACCGAAATGATATCTGTAGTAGAAAGAAAAGAGAAACATCATTGTTGCTTCGAGCAAGTGGGCTTGAGGCCAGATCGGATGCGTTGATGTGTTTGACTATCCTTCTGGATTCCACCTTGTCAGAACCTCCCCAGATGTAAGACCATTGCTTCATACATGGACACATCAGATCTTTGCAGCGGTTTAGAAGGATTCTGACTGTATGAATAGGACTCCCAGTTTCTGAGAGGCTGGCCTGGCTACATGTATGATGTGGATTCTCCAAGATACAGTACATTTTATGGCTATACTGGTTGCGTTTATGGTGTTGGAGTCGTGGAATTACATAGCCATCATAAAAGATGGGGAAGCTTCTAGGGGTTTTACGATGGAAAATACAAAGAAAACGGGTGTTACTGGCGTTGAACCTAATTATATAGGCGGCGACTGTCCCGCTGGGAAATCCTCTCCAACTGGTGAGTTAACGGAGGCGTTTATGACGAGACGAGACAGTACGTAGAACATGCAAGAGAAAATGGAACGGAAAGAGCTGGGAAGTTGTCGGCGCTTGAGTGCACTGGGTTATTTGTTGAACAAAGGAAATCATTGATAAAGAAAAATATTGTATTATTAGATATTATGAAACCGATTACATTTTTTTCTCCCTTTTTCTCGTCCGTACAAATCCACGCATCATTTAAAGTTGTTGGCTGCTTATTGCCTCGTACGACAACGAATAGCATTAATCTTAGAGGAAACAGTTAGAATTAAATGACTATCTCACCTTGGCAGATGGGGTCACTTATAATTGGTGTGTGTCATCCGGTAATAATAAATAACAGTATTCGTGTGGAGTGTTGCGATGAGGTTGCCAGACAGTACAGACACCGACCTGAGTGTTGTGGTGGCGTTGCCAGACTGCACAGACAATAATGAGAGTGTCGTGGTAGGGCTCCCATACTGTATCAAACAAGTGGTGTTACAGGTCAGCGTCGATGACCGTGATTCACGCACGGGCTCGCCCGATGTCGTGCGAAATATCTGACCTGCGAGATGAGTTATTACGGAACTTGTGCTCGAAGCGCATTGGGTGCATATGAGATGGTGCGCACTGAGCAGGAAGTCATTTTTTTGGGGGGAGGCAAAGGCGATCACTTGCGTAACGAGTTCAACGCCGATATTAGATATTCAGTATTTTTTTTTTTTATGGCCCTTTACGTTCTGTTCCTGACCGGACGGGCATCAGAGAAGGAGCAATTAATCCATGGTAGAGGAGGAAAAGATTTAGTAGAAGGTGGATGGTAAGCCTCCATCCCAGACAGAGATAACCTCCGCCACATGTTCAACACAACACTGAGGCATCCCGGACAGTGAAGTAGTACGCGTCCCAGGGAAACTCATTAAAGAAGCCTAGGCAGGGATGACCGACCGCTGACCTCTCTCCCACAGTGCCAGAGACCGCGTTTCAGGAGGGTTATTAAGGGTGGGCGAGTCCAGTTAAGATATAAACGAGTTTCAGGTCGGAGGGCTCTAAGGGAGGCAGAAGTACTGTATTTATAGCGAGAAGACTCAAAAGTGAAGGAATGAGAAACGAGTGTGTTGGAAGAGTGCTCGTATGTGATTTTATTATTATTATTGTTTTTCTCTCTGAACTTAACATCCACGAAATGATCCCGTCAGGAACGAAAAGCCTAGCTTATGGTGGAGAGCAGGGCGGCTAGAGCGTACACTCCCAACACCGGAAATATTGGCAGCACCGGAAAGTTCGGCTGATAAGGCTTCTGTTGTTGATGTCTGGTGGTATGAATAGCGTGTTTGAGGTGATGGAGAGAGATTCTTTCAGCATGCGATAGTGTGGCTGTTTCCCTGTGTCCCTCTGATGGTAGTTCCAAGTGTTGATACTATCTGTAACCCGCCTGTAAAGTCATTAGCCAAGATTTGTTTTACCTGTCAGCAGGTTCACTCCCATGGATTTTAAATAATATCGTCGGTCTACTTGTCTTTAGCTTATTCCTTCAAGTCGTTTTTAACATTTTTTTTAACGATTTAAACTTTATCAGATTTGAATTGTAAATTTTGCGCGTAAAGTTCCAGTTTAGAGGCACCACATTTTTTTTCTTTTTATACGATACCAGAAAAAGTTTGTGGGTGGACAGGGAAGGTCATGGAAAATACGGGGATATTTGAGGTAAAAGTAGGTGAATTTGTAGAAGTCAGCTGAACCAGTGTAATCCTAACCTATCTTCACCCAAGGCCCAAGGTTTACGTTATTTTGCAACGCGATAGTCGAAATATACCAACGATAATATCGTCCGCTGCGTCTCGTCTCACGGTTAGGTATGTGAGCTGGAAAGCGTTCGTGAGTTTGAATGCCTTTGTGTGTGTTTAACCCCTGCGGATATAAACATGAAACCAGAGCAAAATCATATATTTTTCAAATATCGAAACTAAGGTCAGTCTTGATAGCTAGGGCAAGTTAGGTAAGGTGTTTTTATAGGTTCACTTGATTTCTTGAAAGGCTTTGCACATTAGTTTTTAACACCATATATTCCTTTGTCTCCAAAGCGTTTCCCGCTATTAAATCATTTATTTTCTTGGAATTATAAGAATGCTCCAATCCCACTCCAGTGGTATTGTCTTCTCCATACAGTTCATTATTACAAAAATAATGATATTCTTAGGTTGATTCCATTGTCCACCCAGTCTGAAACCTTACCATTTAGGGAATACTGTTACTACATATCATTGAATGAAATGAATTCATTTTCTACTTCTTTCAGCAAAGTAATTGTGATGATAAAAATAGTGAATTCCAGTTTGATAAGTATTCCATGAGTGATTATCCGTTTTCTGTTATGCTCCTGCGAGAATGGTCTGTAGCGGTAACTTAGCAATACTTCCTGAAAATTTTGTAGAACTGTAGTTTATTTCATGATCGTTTTAGATATATACCATGTATAATATGATTTGTATGATTTGACGTATAATATGTCGAATTATAATGATGCATTACCGTCGGTCACATGTATGAAACTTTTACCATTTATATTGGTATATAAATGTACAACTTGGTATTTCTTACAACATAGCCTAATTTGCTTGGCCTTTAAAGGAAGTTTAACTTATATATAAATTAGTCGTTAGTGTGTGTGTGTTTAT
>JAYMFT010424204.1:0-17483 GCA_038088735.1 Panulirus argus
ATATATATATATATATATATATATATATATATATATATATATATTACAAGAAAGCATCCCTCTGTGGTATATTGCTTTTCGTGGTATACTGTATTTTGATATACATATCCTGAAGGATGCTGTCCGTGCTCGAGCCAAAATACCCTTTTCGTACTCAGTTCAGCATGTAGAAGCGTATTTGCTTCAGTTATCATTTTGCGTCCATTGAAGAAAAAAAAAAATAGTGTTTTAAAAGAATCAAAATCAAAACTTCTGCAATAAGGACATTCAGTGTACGGTAACTACGACATTAAATACAAATTCATGATTTCTCGAACGTGTCAGGACACGAGCTTACCTGGGTCGACCATACAGATGTAGCGGGCAGCTGTGGAGCAGTTCATGTTGGCTAGGCTGTAGGGAGGGTCACTCGAACCCTCCAGGCCCACGCAGTCTCCCTGGCCAACAATCGGGTACCCGAGACCCCAGGGTACTGCAGCAAGGAATGGGATGAAGTTGGTTATCGACCACAGAAAGATGTGTAAATAGTGTCTGCATTACCGACTGAACGAGACCATAATAAGCACGTAATAGTTACACGAAATGGGTCTCGTTTGTTACTAGTTTGTGTAATAGTGAAAAAATAAGACCGTGTTATACATATTATATTATTTACAAGACCATTCTGTGAGAGAGTCCTGGCGTTACCCAACGACTCTTTCCAAAGGCTACGCAGCTTCCATTAACAGGGGATATGTGAACATCGAGAGAAAAGTTTGACAATGGTACAGTCTTGTGAAGGTGATTTTTCACTCACTTTATAACCTTGAGCAGACGGAATTCGGTATATATATATATATATATATATATATATATATATATATATATATATATATATATATATATATATATAATGATTCACTTATAAAAGCAGTTGAAAACAACACCATGGATACATTTAAGACGAGATTTGATACACAGTTCACATCAGACTTCATTTGAACGCCCTTAGTTACAAATATGGATTGTAGGTATTTCTCCATCACTCATCTTCTCTCTTATCTATTCCTACCACACTAATCTCTGTTTCTGACATCTTCCATTATCACAAACAGCTTCGAAAGGACCCAAAGGTCTGTTGTTTGTATTCCCTTGTGTCCCTCGGTAATATAGTATTCAACGATTTTACTATATCATAGTTCAACTTGGAGAAACTCTTTGCAATATAAAATCACAAATCATTGCCATGAAAAGCATTAAAAGTGAATCTGAATCACAGACTTTACAGAAATTGTTGTCCTAAAAGAGCTGCACCGATATAGAACATTATTTTAGTTACCAGCAAATTTTCGTTTTCTCTATTTGCTCTTCAACAGAAAATGAGATTGATGTGCTATGATAACTATTACGAATTGTAGTATTTTAGGTTAAACTTAATTTGATCAAGAAACGAAAAGAAAAGAGTGACTGACGTTTGTTCATACTCTGAGGAATCTATAGAGCCACCTACCGTCTTTGATTTCTCAGTACAGAATGAATTCATCATGCGAGTTCCGTCTTCCTTCGAATTTTCCCAACTCTCTCCCCTTTATCTAGCTCCTACTATGTCGAACACACTAATATGTTGCATAATACCGAATGAACGAAAAATTTCCTTACAGAATCACAGTTAAGCTTAACGTACCCATAAGAGACAGTCTGTCACACCATACAGTTTGAGTTACATAGAGTTGGATAGACATATAGACTACAGTGACCCAATGTCTATACGAGGTGCTCTGGCCTTAACACACAGTGATCTATATCGTCTGAGGCCGCAATCGCGTCAAACTAAATGGAATGTTAATAATAATATTACATATATGTGGTACGTAGAAATGATTGAACATATAAAGATGAAGTAATGATGGGTAACTGCAGGGAGATAGCGTATGGTCTTGCAGGCTCTATATATATGTATATAAAGCAGGAGGGTAAAAGGCGTGCGCGGAATAGAGTGAATTGGAACGATATGGTATACTGGGGTCAACGTGCTGTCAGTGGGTTTAACCAGGGAATGTTAACCATGGAAAGGTCTGTGGGGCCTGGATGTGGATAAGTTGCTGTGCTTTTTATGCAATACTCATGACAGTTCGTGTGTGGATGTGAGCGCATGTGACCTTTCTTCGTCTGTTTCCTGGCTCTACTTCGCTGACGCAGGGGTTGGCGATCAGGTATTGGGAAGAGAATGTATTTTTTTCATGCATATGTGATTTCCTGTGGGGCGGGATGGCGTGGGGAATGGATAAAGTCGAACAAGTATGAATGTGTACATGTGTAAATATGTGTATGTATGTTACCGGTAACACTTGTTTACCAATGGCGTCTTAGCTACGTCTCTTCCTTTTATATCAACTGACTGTTCTACGTCTTCTGTCTCATTCTTGTAACTCCCATGACGATGTGATGATTACACGAAAGTGCACTTGGGAATTAATCCTGTTCCATTTTCCTGGAGGTTATCAGCATGTATGCATATGCGTAAGTGAGCGGATGTGTCGTCCTCCGTCGTTTTCCTGGTGCTACCTCGCTAACGCGGGAAACGGCTATCAAGAATAAGACAAATAAACAAATAAATCATCTAAGGCACCATTTCTTCAATTAGATGACTAGGATATTTTTGAAGGAGTCCTTTGCTAATGCAAGTATCTCTGAAAGTATTGCTAGTGCCAGCTCGCCTAATCAACCTCATCTTTGTCATACCAGTAGCCCGGACTACCTTTATAAGACATGCGACCGAGTGGATCACTCTCTGGTACATACTCACACATTGTATTCCCCATGACAGGCTCTCCACGCACGGTGTCATACACGATGATTCTGCCGAGGGCGCCAGGAGGCGACTTGTAGCCGACCCATACTCTGGGGATGGACACGTTGAACTCCTCCTGCTCGTACTTCACCATGGCTAACAGGAAATCGTGCTGGGGACATTATTGGTAACATTATAGTACACAATTGCCTGGTAACTGGAAGATGGTTAATGGAACACCAACTTATTAAGAAGAAATTTAAGGGAAAATGCTCCCTTAAACAACAGACCTATCTATAATTATATTTCAGCTTTAGATAACATGTTCGAAATAGTAATCAAGGATAAAATTGTTCAGTCTTCACAGGATAAAAAACTTACTGAAAATCAACATGGGTATTGTGATAACGATTATTACAACAATTTTTCCTTCGGGGTAGTGGCCAAACCTTTTTAACAGTATCCAGCATTTATAACTAGCTACCCTTTGTCATAAAATTTCCAGGGCAGTATATTCTCTAAGTGCCACATAATGCTCCTGAGAAACCACCACTCTCCTTGTAGCTGATAAGCTGGAGGAAATAGTGGATGGGGAGGAGCCTTCTGCTGCACTATCATGTCTTTGGCTACATAGATCAGGTATCCGAGCTCTTCAGCTTTCAATTACGTCGCAGACCATCAAGGCTTCTGTTGTCTGGCTTTCCCATGTGGTAACACATACGTGAGAATGTAGGTGGAAAGGACAAGAGAGAGGAGGAGGAGCAGAAAGTGGGAGAGATATGGACCGAAGCGTTGGGAGAGGTACTTGCTTAAGAGAGATACCCACTATAAAGAACTCCTCTGGAAAGTTAGGTAGCGAGCCTCCCTCAGCAGCGCAATTCAGCTCGGCCTCCGCGTAAGTCATGGTGTCTGGAAACAACTTGTAGCACCTGTGCCCCGCCCCCCACTGGTACAGGTAGCCTTGGGGACACATTGGCTCCTTTTTCCAGTAGTATTCTGTTGGCAAATGAAGAAAGATTGTCATGAAGATGTATGAACCCTGATTTTGTCTCAAGCGTAGTTGACATCGTCATGTTGTTCGGATGAAGACGAAACTTTTTACTTGTAATCCGTTTACGCATGAAAGAGCCTCGATTTCCTCAACAAATCCTTAAGTTCGTAACTGATGGAAATATTAATCATTTATGACAGAAAACTTTTGCCCTAAAAGGATACATCTGCTTCCAGACACAGTATTTATGAATGTTAGATCTTACTAATTTCATGAGTCAACCATACCTGAATCCGATGAAAGGGCTTCTCAAAGATACTGTTGGCTACCTGAGAGAATGGACATACCCGATCAGTAGACGTGACCATCAGAGAAAAGAACAGATGAACACGCAAGATTTCACGTCAGCAGCAATGGAGTGCAAGAACCAACATCACTGCAGGTGGTCACTGATACTGATTCATGATGTGAGAAACTGAATGAGAGTTTCATTCAGCCTTAGTTGTATAACGAAGGAAAGTAAATAAAACGGTACGAAAAATGAAGTGCATTTAGAATTACAAATTCACAAATCTGTGTAGAGCTAAACTTTCTGAAAAAGCACCAAACAGTCACCAGTACACAGAAGATATCCTCATACATACAGCACTCAACATACAGCCCCAACCCGATCAAGGATTTAATCGCAAAAACAACCTTCACAAACATGCGTCAGGTCCTTTATTCCCAGCGCAGAATTCACCCAACACACACATGACCACACGCGAGGACTAACATCACCAGTAACAGACCTTGTTAACACCTAAAAGCACTCATCGATCACGCGCAACAAGTTTTCAGCACACAAAAAAATCAACACAATAATCGAGGCGAACACCCACTATTCACCAGTACTCACGGCGCGGTACAGTTACCAAAACACAGGGCTAGCGCACAAGACAGTAGCTCACAAGTCAACGCGTATAACACCCTACCTGCACAGAGGAAGCCATGTTTGTTGGGCTGAAGATTTGAGTCAGAGACTGGGAATTTATATAATGGTACTGTCGCGGGATGCTGCGCCCTGAACAGCTTCAGGTCACATCTCTGCCCGCTGCAGGTCCCATCAACCTGGCTGTCCGTCACTGCACTCTTCTCCTGGTTCCTGGATAGATCATGAGATGGTTCAGTTAGAAATGAAAATGTGATTCTAACTCGTTATTGAAGGTAGTACATACGGATGTAGATAATTATCACTTCGTAGAGTACATCACATGTACGTTTATGAAGGATAATTAAAGTGATATGATACCTCATTCTCCGTTTTCTGCGGTAAGTTGAATACTTATGGGTATGAAAAATGACGAACTGGGTCACCCAGAAGAGCAGGCTATTATTTACAATTGCCAATAAATAGAACGAAAGAGAAGGTTGAAGTCGTTTACACTGTTCTTTTCCTCGCTTGTACAGGTGGGTTTTGGAGAAGGCAGAGAAGACGTTAACGATCAATATAACTCACAAATTATGCACTTTCCCTCCGAAGTAATTAAGACCAAGGTGGAAGGCGAATTGCTCCTTCGGCAGGTAAATGAGCAAGTCCTCAAGGAGGAACACGAGATGATGGAGAACTTCGTCACTACTGGGGGCCAGTAGTGCCTTGCCTTCCTGCTGGCATCTCACATCTGCCTCCTGCACTGTGACCTCGGAGTCGTACAACTGGAAACACGACCAGTCTGGAGGAGGAGACACGAAGGTTAGGTGATGCATCACTTATAATACTGTGACTTTATGCTACAACTGACGGTACCTTCTCTTCCCTCTCCTACGTAGTCAAAAACACTCAAGACACAGAAAACGATAAAGAGAAATGGCTCACTTATATCGTTTGAAAATGTAATTTTCTTGAACAGGTGGACAATGACCTACTAATTATAGGATATAATCATTATGCTTGTGAAGGAATCACCAAACCAGTGCATGCTTAATTTTACCTTAAATATATGACTTTCGAGCATAACCATAACTACTCAAAAGATATAAAACTAAATTCGAAACATTTACAATTGAATATGGCTGATGCTGCCATTCCATGTTTGGTTGGTTGTTTGGGCTTTGGGCCTATCAACTTCCAGGGTCGTTAAGGCCGCCAACGTCAAGCTTCAACATCCACCCACCAAAAAATCTTTAACACCTTCTTCGGTTGTTAAAGATAATTCTAAGACCACATACACTCTCACTATGCATGAAGCCCATGCCATTCCATTCGTCAACGAGCACTTATATAGAGATCGGAAGCAGAAACAATAACAAGACCACATAAAATGCAATGAGTACGTTATCATAACTATAATGTTTTTGTTTCAAGTATAAGTTTAAGAATTGTAGATTTTTCCAAATATTCTTTCACTGTTGTACATTTCATTTCAATTCACTCATGCATTTCTTGTTTCTTGTTCCACAAACAGTGAATCAATACGTATATATGCTACTCACAAACACAAATAAGGTTTTCAGTATAACAGATAGCAGAAAATAGAAGTATAGAAGTTTCTTCAACCCCTAAAGTTGTGCATGGCAGCTTTCCTACCTTGCGTCTAATGTGGTTGCATCCATTCAGGGAGGAAGCGCGTAAATGACTGATATATTGTGTACGTTCAATAAGGTAATGTGCACAGTACGCTCAGGGAGGAAGCCTGAACACTGGCCAATGTGCTGGGGAAGTTAGCATGCTGACCTAGGAAGTATGTTCCAAGCGGACAAATGGAGAGGCAGACAGCATGGGCGGTGGCGTCACATCTCTCTCTGGTCCGGGTGTTGTTTTCGCTGGGCACCACCTGGACGCACTTCCCTGTGGTTGGGGAGTTCGTTCCCCAGTTGGTGTACTGTTGACGGCCTGAGAGAAAAAAATCACATGGGGAAAAACAAAGTAACAGGGGATGAGATGGTCTATGACGATTCTATCAGCTGGAGGCGCTGCACTGACACCCTATATATAGATGGAGGGAACACAGTAGACCAGAGGTCTCATCCCCCACTCACCAGTCCCTCTCTCCGGCAACTTAGTTGGTATGAAAGGTATTATATACTGATAAAGGTAATTGTAAAGGGAAGGAAGTTTGGAGAACACCTGACCTCCTTTCAGCCGCCAAATACTCTACGGAAGGTTGAGTACAGCTGCTATATCTAGAAAGATAAAAAAGTTGAAATACTCGTATACCATAGCGCCACTCTTTAACTGATTAATCACAGATAATTAACATCATTCACGTATTTGCCGAGCCGTATTCTAACTGGACCGAAAGTCTTTGCTCTGACAATATTTGATGGTAACTTGTTTAAATGATGTAGCTTTAGATCATACGGTTTATTTCTGGGCGACGGAATTAGTTTTGTTACCCTTTTGTATTCTAGTTTTTCTTTGCTGAAGTTTGGTGACTGAACTCGAGCGTATTCTGAACGTGGTCTGATTAGGACGTTGTGAGAAGTATTAACGTATGTATTTTCGCTTTACTGGTCTATATCTCTAGCTCAGAAACCGTACAAAGTGTAATGAAAGTGGTATCCTTTCACGGGAGACGAGGACGTTATCGTAACCTAAGTTTCATTCCCACTTCCGACTGCCCAGCAAGCGTTCCAACGCTGCCAGCTGCCCTCCGCCCAACTATCGTATCACACTCGAAACCCTGCACCTCCTCACGAGATTTTGGTAACTGTGAAATATTGTCACAACAAACACAAAATTAAGCAAGAAAGCAACAAAAGATAATAGAATTAAAATCCGACATGGCATAGTGCAAATTATACTCACAAATCACTGTTCAGCAACAATACACTTCCTTTACATGCGAGCAGAATAAAATTGGCATAATAACAATAGAGTATTCTCTTTTCACAGGAGCCACCACAAACAATCTTTCAAGTGTGCGGGTCGGTGTCTCACACGGTGAGGGCGCTTCCGCCTGAGGTTGGGTGTCGCCACAACTGGGGGCGAAGCTGCTACTGTTGGGCACTCCCTTTTACCCACGGGTGTAGCCGGGATCGGCGAAACCCGGGGGCGTAGGTGACGTCGGTTTCGCAAAGACAGGCAGGCACTGCCGTCCAGCTTTACCGAGTATTGTCAATGCGGCTTCACCTCCACTACCACGTCCGACCTGTCCCACACCTTCAGAGCGACGTCCTGCACACAGCCAGGGTTTGCCCACGGTCAGCTGGGGGAGCATAGCGGCGTCACCTGCTGGGCTGCCCTACACGAGAGCCTTGGTCTCTGCTATGGCCCGCTCCCTGTTTCACAGAGGACTTCATCGCCGGTTTATCAGATAACGTTCCGGGGCGCCGTCTCGCAACTGTCTTCCTGCTGCCAGCTGTACGGGTGACTTACCCCTCTTTATTGCTGTTGAGCAAGTTAAGTTGCCTCCAATACCCGGGTTGCTCCTCAACACCAGATTGGCTGCCTTTACCACTGCTTCGGCGTGTCCATTGGGCTGGGGGAAGTGGGCTGAGGAGATGCGGGCCATGATTCTCCATTTTTTGTAGAAAGCATTTGTCTCCTCTGTATGTCAGGTTTAAAGAAGGGCAGCTCTCACCCTGGCTGTGCTCCCGCCCGAACCTTCTGCAGCTGTATCGCTTTTTCAGTTGGACGGGATACGCGGCTTCTGGCTGATGCCACCGCATACGTCTGGCACGGACGAGTCTTCACCAACGTCGGTGTCTCAGCTGCTTGAGGTACCAAACGCCACCGCTGAATGGGGTTCACAAGGCTCCGTATCACGTTTCGCACTTTCAAACGTAAGGAACTTGTGAACCACATCCTTCCTTAAATAACTCTCTCAGCTTTAGTATAGGTCTCTTTTGAAGCCAATGTTCCTTAGGCCCGCCATGACTTTCCGCACTAGAATATGTTCTGAGAAGTAATGCTGGCACTGCGGACACACAACGTTATAATAACCTGTGTCTGTGTACTGTGAAAATACTATGCTCGAATAATCGCTGCCACAGGACACCCTGGTTTGTCTTCCTCGTGGCCAGTCTACCCAACACCTGAAGCGACTCCTCCAAGCTGAGGCTCGTTCACCTGGCTTCACTGAACTTAGCGTCTACCAAAAGCTGCAGGTCCTCTAAACACAGCAGGCGTGCGTAGTGCACAGCATCGGTGTCCGACCACCTGTTAAGCTGTGCCCATGTGGTGACAGATTTCTTCCATGATCTGAACGCGACTGTTGTGAGCCAAGGCATACAATTGGGGCGGGGGCACAGGAGCCTTGACGTTGCCACTGTAGCCCGCAGCCTCAGACATGGTCTGACAGCCTCACCAATGTGGTGTGGTCGGGCTGAGTTGGAGGAGGACATGCTTGGCGGGAAATTGTGAGTGTCCGCTGCCGTGGATACGTTGTTGGAGGTGGTGTAAGGCCTAAGGCGGCTTCCGCCTCCCCTAGGAAGTTCGAACCCTCATCGATGACCGACAGGTGACGATGCGGTGTTTCTTCCACGTTGATGTTACTTTTACTCGTAGGGCCTTAATATCCTTTCACTGGAGAAGTTAGTTCTACCTGTAACCCAGTCTGATTTCCGCCTCCTACTGCCCGGCGAGCGTTCCAACGCTGCCAGATGCCCTCCGCCCAACTATCGTACCACACCCTCGAGAAACCTAACGTTCTGTTTGCTTTGTTACATGCATTGTTTGAAGTCGATGATGATAATTACTACAAAATCTTTCTCATCCTGTACTTCCAGTAATGATACGCTGAGCATTTTGATTCGTGTTTAACATTCTTACCACCAGATTGCATTACTTTGTATTTGCTTACATTGGAGTCTATTTTCCGTGCATCTCGCCATATACACAATTTGAATATATCTCTTTTATATCACGTAAGAATCTTCCGTTCTTTGGGTGTATCGTAGTTAACTTACGATGATGGGTGAACCCAGGTAGTGTTTGAACCTAAGTTCAGGGTGATCCCTGTTGCAATGTGACCCTAATTGCTGGGTGAATCTAAATGCTGTGTGAACCCTGCACGCTGGTCGGATGCATGTGCTGTGTGACCCTAGACACCAGGTGAACGCATATGTTGTGTGACCTTACATACTGAGTGAACCGATATACTGTTGTATGTCCTTTTATCCTTGATGAGCCCAAACCCAGTGTGGCAAAAGATGGTGAGTGAAGCTAATTGCTGTTTCATCCTAGACACGGGTGAGTTTAGGTGTCGATTAAACTCAGATACTGTGTGAGCTTTTATCTTTAAGAAAGGCTTCAGTCATCCAGGCAACTCGAAATGGGGGTAAGGCGGGGAAAGAGCAAAAAGAATAACCTAAAGTCTTCGTCGAAAAAAAAGTGTGAAGATCAATAGATACTGGGAGACCCTAAGTAACTGGTTAACCTTGATGCTTGGTGAAGCTGCTTGACCCTTGTTACCTGATAAACCTAGGATCTGTGTCAAGTTGGGTGTAGGTGTGAGCACGTGTCATGGGTGATCCTGGGTTTTTGGGTAGGGTCGTGTGATGGAGCAGTGATTCTAAACTGAGACGCCTTGCGGGATCAACGTAAGGCAACTCATTGGCGACATCAAGGAAGCGCTCAAAGACTGAAGCCAGACACAAATGATGAATCTTCTGTCCTCACTAAACGGACACTAACAACAATGCCATTCACAAAACATTTATGAGGAACATATTCTACATTCCAATTGAAATCTGTCGCGCTGGTAGAGCTCAGTCATGGTTGCAATACTGAAGCCAAGTTTCCATATCCAGTTGGGAGAAATTTTGGGCAGAAATTGCCAACTTTGAGGAAGAATTGGCGCAGAGGAGCCTTTGAAAAGCTAGCTTGTTTCCTTCACTTTTTACTTCTACTTGTGATTAAGGGTATATCCGATTCAGGGAATAAATGCTAAAGGCAAAGTGTCTTTACAGTACTTATTGCGCTTTCAAACTCAAACAGCCGTGGGATGCCTACCCTGATGTCTAAGTCCCAGGCGCCGGATCTGAAGCTGGCTTCTGGAGGACAGTGATCGAAGGTGTTGTTCAGTGATGATCTGGCATTTGTTGCCCAGAACGGTAAGTCTGGCTCCTTTCCGAAGTTTCTGATATAGATATGTCTTGAAATATGTATGGAATAGAGATAAAAAGGGAGAGCTTTTATTTGCTACATGGAATTTCGTGATTTCCTAGGGAAACAAAAAGGAGAGCGGTGAGGCGCTTAGCCCAAAAGAGAGAACGTAAGTGAAAATAGAAAAAAATTAACATTTATTGTGCTACAGAACGTAAGGTTTGCCATGATGGTTATCAACAAGAGTTTAGTCTAAAGTCTTCAAGACCAGAAGATGAGTTTAGAACAGAAAACATATTAAAAGTACAGAACATCAATATTGAAGAACTACACTGTGAAGAAAAAAAAGGTTGAAAAATACTGTGCTAATGAACTTAAGGTTAGCCATAATGCTTGAGAACTTGGGTTGCAGTGGTTTCAAGTCCAGAAGATGAGCCGAAGACTGAAATGATATTCAACGGACTGAACATCAAAAGGATGAAGAACTACACCGTGAATCATCTTGTAGAGCAAAACGAAAAGATTAATCTAGTTTCTTCAATTGTGAGTAACAATCCGTCTCCTCTGCCTAACTAGAGGTGCGGACAGAGCACTTAAGGGACGAAGGGGCGCGCTGCTACCTCCCTAGGAGTAACTACTGTCACAGGTCACTTGATCATCACATCTCACGCTGAGTCTTGTACGAAACTTGCTCATGAGAACACCAGCCAAGGGAGCAATTAAGAAAAGATTTACTCACACACACAAAAGAAATTGATACGTTTCATGCAGTATTACCTTGGATACCCGTAAGAGGATCCCACCAAAGCTACTTACCATTGATTCCCCTCAGCGAAATCCAGGAATTCTCCTGAAGGTTCATGGACTCCAGCAGACCCTGGAATAAGACGACGATAATGGGCAATACCCAAACGCAGTGGAGGGACACAAGTGAATCAAAAGGAAATATTTCTCTACTACCTGTAAAAGTGTCTATAAGAATTGTTCTGTTATTATTATCATCATTATCACTTATTATTATCATCATTATCATTATTATCATTAGTATAATTACTATCGTTACTATCGTTATTATTATTATTATCATTATTATTATCATTATTATTATAATTATCATTATTACTACTATTATCACTATTATTATTAGCAATATCATTTTCATTACTATCAGTACTATTAATCATCATTATTTTCTGTCATAATCATTATTATCGTTATGCCCCTGAGTGAAATTATGCTCAATGGAACGGGGGATGAATGGTTCGGAAATGTCCAAAAAGGTAAAGTTTGGGGCTAATATAAAGGCTCGCGCAAAGGAGTGAGTTGTATTTCTGCTATAAGGGGAGTTGTGGGAACGTATCAGTGCAAGACTGTGAGTTCCATATTGATGTGGATGAGAATGAAAGTGAATGATGAAGGGTGGTTGACTGCCAGTGAATAAACACTTGGCAGTGTGACGTGTAAGGATGAGAGACAAGTGATTTGGTAAGAGGTGAGAGCGAGCATCAGCAACTTAGATGCAAAGGAGTGAGTATTACTTATGGAGGATTTGAATGCAAGAGTGGATGATGTTGCAGTTCAGGGCATAATTTACCGGGCCGGTGTACCCACTGTTAATGCAAATGGTGAATACTCGTAGCTTGTCGAGCTGCTTGCTGAGAGAAGACTTGTGATCAGACTTACTTAGTTTAGAAGAGAAATGTATTCAAAAGTATACGAGGGTGAGTGAGATTGAATGGTGAATGGGTATAACTGCTAACTGAGAGACGTGCAAAGGAGAGACTGTTTGATGTGAACGTGCTGCATGGGGCAGCTGGTGGGATGTCAGATCGTTTCTTGGTGGAGATGAGAGTGAAAGTCTGTAGTGTCTATGTGGAAAGAAGATGGTGAAAGTGAGTGAAGTCTGGTTAGAGGCTTGTGTATGGAGATAACGAGAGAGAGAGAGACGGGGTGAAGAATGGTGTGAGGTAAGAATAAACGGAATAAGGGAAGTGCTTTTATATGCACAAACTGGAATGTGGAAGCTTGAAAAGGGGCACGAATGGCGGGATGAGGAAGTTAAGTTGTTTGTGAACGAAAGAAGAGCTGTATGGCCGTAACTTACAGGGAAGGAGTGCGAGTGATTACGTGAGGAAGCGACTGCAGGTCAAGTAAGGGGTCGGAGCTAAAAAAAAAAAAAAGTAAGACGGGAAAAAGAGATGAACAAATTTTTGGGAGAACAAGAAGATTTCTTGGTTGAACAGTATCAGGATAACGAGAGAACGATTAAGCGTACCAGTGAAAGAAGAGGTAAGGAGGATATGGATCGAGTATCATGAAGGACTGTTGAATGATTTAGACGACAGGTAGGTAGAAGTGGGGTTGTCTGGGACGTGGAGATATGTGGAACGAGTGAAGAGGTGGCGAAAACCTTGCATAGAATAGATTGCGGCAAAGCGCCTGGAGTAAATGGGACCGCAGTTGAGAGACAGGTTAGTAAGGACTTCCACTAAAGTGCTTGAGGACTGGCGGAGTGCCCGTATCGTGCCATTCAATAAACTAGTTTCTTCGACAGGACAGAGACCAGGCTCGAACCTAACTTTGAAACTTTCACCACTTTAGGCTTCGAAGCTCCGGTCATTCTGGGCGTTTAAGTGACTGGACGTAGTCCACACAAACATTTTCTCCCTTATATAAACCCCTAAACCCATGCACAGCCTGTTCTTGTGCACGGGGCTTGACCAGCAAAATGAAAAGTCAAGTTCTGGTTGCTGATATAAAGACACTCACACCTCTTGGCAAAAGTAGGAGCTAGAATGATAAGAATAAGAAACTAAGAGATCTGAAGATATCTTGAATTGGACAGCAATTTTTTAATTCATTGACAGGCGTCTATTGAAATTATTCACCCAGCTGAAAAAAAGAAAATACTGATGGAATTTGCACACCCTGCACAATGCTACCACTGGCACGGTGGCTAGACAGACTTGGGCGACGTAGAGAGAGGTGGGCGGACAGGAAGAGAAACATCCTTAGAAGAGGTGGATGACCATGCTCCCACGTCGACGGTAGACCAACTGTGTGTATGATCAGCAATGATGGTGGAAATCAGTACTATGAATCGACGTCATCACCCTAGAGGTAGTAAATGGGTCACCCTAGGATGTCCTGGCTGACCTGCATGTAGTCGTTGTAGGCGAGGAAGAGCGAAGCCCCCAGCTCGTGACAGGCAAAATGTGCTTCGACTTGCGTCATGTTCCTCGCCAGAACCGCTACGCAGTGGGTCCCTTTCACCAGCCACATGTCCAGCCCACACTCCATACCTCTGGCTGCCAAGATATGTACAAACAATATTATATATATATATATATATATATATATATATATATATATATATATATATATATAGATAGATAGATAGATAGATAGATAGATAGACAGATATGATGCCTTAACTCTGGATACCGAGGATTCGAACCCCGGTCCTATCGCGAGGTAGTCAGACACGCTACCACTGGACTAAGTGGCAACAGCTCCCCATCTCAGACCAGCGATCTCAGAATATAATAACATCCTATGTGGACAATGTTAGAAACCATCCAGAACCCATGTACATCAGCTTACACTTTACGAGAGTCTTGGAGCAGGTGCCATGATCTCTGACGGTCCCATTTGGATGTCGTGTGACAGCACACCAGGGGACGTCCGCATCTCTCCTGGTGCAAGTGTGGTAGACCAATCCTCCGTATGTGAAGGGGAACACGCAGTACTGACGAGGCTTATTCAAGCTGTTTTTGACCGTGATGTGGCCTGAGGAGAATGAGAGAAAGTGAGAGAGAGAAAGAGAGAGAGAGAAAGAGAGAGTAAAAATATCTATACCAACCTCTGAATGCAAATGTGTTTGCTGTTGGATTCATTGGCAATCGACGATTAAATTTTTTTATTAAGGCAAAGTCCTACCATGTCTTTAGACTCACAATATATATATAGTAAAAATTTACCACTGATAGAGCCACACATGGAGTACACAGAGTAAACCGGTAACACTGAAGCCATTGACCAATAACAGGACTGCCTGCTGATGGACCTGAAGATCTTTATATACATCTCTCAAGTTAATTATAATCACGTTAATCATAATCATCTAGTCTCTTGAATGAACTAGCCTGCTGTGCAGTGCTTTGGCTGGAATCAAGAGGGGAAGGACGTGTCACCTCGAGCACCCGAGTCTGTTGCGTGGTTTGATATGAAGTGAGAGACACACAGAGCATTGCGTGATGAGCAGATCGGTTCACTGGTTCAATTCTCCAACCCTCGCAGGTCGAGCGCTGCTGTTGGGTTTGACGGATGGAAAGTTTACATAGCGAAATTAAAAAGAAAGAAAAATCGAGTGGGGAGTTAACACTGAGTTTAGGAATCTTATATATAAATGAGAATCTCTAGTTCCAAAAATAAAAAATCGCCGTTTGTACTTTGGATGAAACGCGGCCTTATGATACGATATAATATTCTTATTTGTACCCCAAGTAGCAGCGTTAAGAACTTGGCTGGCGAACACCTGGAGAAAATCTGAGAAAGATTTAGGGAACGCCTGGGGAGAACCCGAGAAGGTCCCGGTGAACATTCAAATAGAACATGGGTAGGACTTGAGGAAGATCTGGGAACGAATTACACAGAACATGTTGGAGGACCTGGTGAAGACCTGCGGAGGACATAAGGGAGACCTGCCAGGGATGGAACTGAGAAAGATTTAATGAAGACCAGGGAAAGGATGTAGGAAGACCTGAAGAGTTTTTCATTGCCCAACGAAGTCGCTAAAAAGTGCTCAAAGAAGATTGGGGAGGACGTAGGGAAAACCTTGGGAAAACCTGGAAAGAGTCTAAGGAAAATCTCGGGAAAACCAAAGGACCAATTGCGAAATATATGAAGGAGGAACTAGGGAGGGTTTGGAAAAGATCTGGGGAGAATCTAGAGAAGACTCAGAAGAACTTGGGGAGAACCTAACAAGAAGCTAGTGATGAATTGGGGAGAACCTGGACAACACTAGGAGAAGACCTGGTAGTTTTTTTAGTACCTAACGCAAATATTTAAGATGCGTCTGACGAGAACCTAAGGAGAACCTACGAAAGACGTAAGCAAGACCAGGGGAATTCTTGAGGGCGAGCTACGGAAGACATATTGGAGGTCTGAAGAAGAGATTTGGATAAGACCTCAGAAATACCCCTTTTTTTTTTCTTCAGTTTCCTGGAAAGATTTTCATATATGCAGGGGTGATTCTGGGGAATTATAGATCACATCAAAACAGTCACTAAAGCACCGACTACTCAGAAAAAGAAGACCACCCAGCACTCACTTGGGTTGCGGCAGAAGCCCCAGCTGTCCTCGTGGATGGTCAGGTTCTGGTGGGTCCGGGTGGCGCAGAACGGCTGCTGGGTGGTGTTGGCGAAGGCGCACGAGGTGTGGAGGCGGCCGTCGTACACGAAGGGGAACGTGCAGGCCTTGCCCACGTCCGGCCCTCCGATCGTCACCTCCACTGGGGATGGAAGATGCCAGTGTTATTTAGCACACACGCACACACATCTCCGTGGTGTAGTGGTTTGCGTTACTGACCGTCATCCATGCATACATAGGAGGAAAAACATGGTCAATATATATAAAGTTAGGAGACAGGGCAACACAAGTGTAGGACTCTCTCTATGTAACCCACAAATAGCACGCACACACACACACACACACACACACACACACACACACACAAACAAAAACACACACCAAGCAGTGTAAATTATCTCCTCTGCTACTAACAGGCAACTACGGCAATTACCAACACGCCTGTCTAGCTTCATTCATTATTCACTTCTGAATAAATTAGATCTTTTTTTTTCTCTCTCCTCAGTGCATGAGCCGCGGTATGAGCACTTACAAAATTCATGGAAGGAAATCGGATTGGCTTGGAATTTTGGCTGAAGGTATTCACTGATCACTCTGAGCTGAGAGCAAAGACAGGGAGCAAGTTTGGTATAAGCCCAGAAATGGAGTCCATACAACTGTAACTAGGTCTGCGTGGATCACGCTGAATGATGGGAGGCCCCAGCGATCATTTGACATTGGGAAGGAGACAGTGAAACAGAGGAGGTGATACCGCTGGGACCAAAAGGGCGGAGATGCTTCCTTCCCGAAAAGTTCCCAGACAATATTAATGTTTCCAGTTTCACGTCTTTCGTGAACTGGCGCTTGCTGTTGTCTCGTTAAGGACGGTGACTTTTAGAATTCCTATAAATCTGTGTCACGTATAATGGCCTCCTTTCTAACGTTATAGAAACGCATGCCATAGAAGAGCTAGATGGATTGATCAACTGCAAGGTAAACACTTGTGAGTTCGGGCCGTTTAGAGACGCGTGCGTAGGCAACGTGAACACTAATTGGCTCCCTAATGATGTATACACACGAACACGCACTTAGACTACATGGGCGTTTAGGGAGAACGCTGCACGCCAGTCTTAAATTATCCTTAACAACCGTAGAGGGTGTTATAAATCATCCGATTGGTGGATGTTGCTTCATGTCGGCAGCCATAACGACCCCCTGGCAGATGATAAGCCCTAAAAAAAGAAAAAAAAGAGCAACCAACCGACTATTCATTTCGCCTGCACAGCGTAGTGTCCAGCACATCCAACACCTAGTGGTTACAAATATATATATATATATATATATAT
>JAYMFT010424215.1:0-17481 GCA_038088735.1 Panulirus argus
TAATCCTCAGGCCCGACCTTCTGTTTCCATGCTAAATTACATATAAGATACATCCACTCTATCATACTATCTCCTCCATACTTCAGCATTTCAGCCATAACCCATCCACTCCAGGTGCCTTTCCTACCTTCAACCTCATTATTGCCCTTCTTACCTCCCTTTGCTATGGACCCTTGCACTTATATCTTCTTTCTTCCATCCCCCATACCCATGCATGTAACAACTGCTGCCTACCCTTCTCCCACATTCATCAGTTCTTCAAACTACTCTTTCTATCTTCCTTTCACTTCCTCTTTTGATTCAGCAATACCCCTTCCATATTTTTCAAATCAACATTTCCACTCTTACATTCACCTCTTTCCTTTTTCACCTCCTTCCAGTATAGTTTCTCATTATTGCAAAACTTTCCACTTAACTTCCTTCCAAAATCTTCATCTACTCTTTCTTTGCTTTCTTCTAACAGCTTCTTAACATTCTGCTTATATATTTTGTATTCTTCCCTCCTCCTTTGCTGAACTTCCACTGATACATCCTATTAAGAAATCTACCCTATGCCTTTTCCTTCTCTTCGACAGCATTTCTAATCTCTTATGTCCACCACCCACTGCCCATTTTATTCCTGTATCTCACTACCTTGTATCCAACTACTGATTCTACAACCTTTAATCGTATTTCTCTATACATTTTAAACACCTCATTCACACATGACTGCATCCCTACATTTACAGCACGTCAATCAAAGCTCTCAGTTACCTTCCTTTCATACTCCTCCCAGCATTTTTTCTGATTCATCTTCTTACTTACCAACCCTTTGCTTCTCCATTCTTCCTTACACCATGCCTCCACTTCTCCCTGATCCTCATCCCCACACGAACCATGAAATGGTTGGAGTCTCCAAAGAATCCTCTCACAACTCTAGCATCTAGCACAGCCTTTCTCAATCTTTCTTCCACTGCCACATAGCTAATAAAAGCCTTTTGCCCTTCTCTTCCAACAAACTCATATATCTGAAGTTTGAACACTCATCTTTATCCCCTAAGTCTTTACTTAGAGGCACAATACAAGCATTCTCCCAATCCTCAAGCACTTCATGCTGATTCATATATACATTGAAAATCCTAACTAGCCAATCAACAACATTATCACCCCTTTCTTCAGAAATTCAACCACAATACCATCCACTCCATTTACCCTGCTTCATCTCATATTATGTAAGGCCTTAAACACCACTTTTCCCTTCACTAAGCCACTCTCTATAACTCTCATTTTACATACCACACAACCCCAAATACCCTACGTCTGCCACCCTACCATCAAACACATTAAGCAGTCCTTCAAAATACTTACTCCATCTCCTCCTCACTTTGTGACTACCTATTACCACTTCCCCATTTGCCCCCTCCACCGAAGATCCCATTTGTTCTCTTGTTTTTCAAACACTGTTAACTTCCTTTCAAAATATCTTATTCTTCTTAAATTTACTGATACCTGCTCACCCCAACACTCAGTTGTCTTCTACTTTAACCTCTGCACCTTCCTTTCAACCTCCTGCCACTTACTCCAATACATCTACCAATTTCCTCTCAGTACTTCCCATTAACTCTTTTTTTTCTCTTTGACCAGCAACTATACTTCATCATCTTAGCACTCATCACCCTTTCTAACCCACCCAGCTCCCAAGATTTTTACTGCAGTACAATTTTTTCAATATGTAATACACAAAAGCCTTTTGAAGCCTAACATCCCTTCTCACTTTCATATCCACAAAACTTATGAGTAAAAATGTTATTTACAAATATGAATTAAAAAAAATCAATTCAACTCCAGTAAACATTTTAGTTGTCCATAAAAGATACCATTCCCAGCTAAAACAGATACAAATAACAAGAAAACTATAAAAATTACCTAAACTGTGATGGTTGGAGATCTGGAGGGCATCTCTTAATTGCAAACATATTGAGCGCTTGTTCTGGTCTCTTGAAAGAATGAGTTACCAAAAGGAATGAACATACCAGCATTGCAGTCGATGCTTTACCATCCTATCATGGAAAGAGAAAAGGTTTAATATCATACATAATGTGATACTAAGCTTTCACAGAATAATATAAAATACTTATATATACAACAGTTTGAAAGTTTCTTGTAAACAAGAAAAACTGAAGCATGCCTATCTAGTCCATCTCTATCCAACAGCCTGTCTTCAATCATCTACATGGTGGCTTATGAAGATTGTTCTCCAAATATTCCTATGTTAATAGGGGTTAAAGAATACTAACAACATATTCCCTGGTTGCAGAAAGTGAATATGAGGGGCATCAGCAGGAGGGATGGAAACCCTCTCCTTCTTGTATTCTAATTTCTAAAAGATGGAAAAGTTGTGATATCACTAACAGTATGGGAGGGTGTTACAGTACATTGATGGAATGGACCAAGAACAGTGTGGATGAAAGGAAAAATGCATTGTGGAGTATGTATGGGTGTGTATATGCTCCAATGAATATGAGGATTGTGCTAAAAGTGAAATGAAGCATTTCTGGAGAAATCAGAATGACTATGTTGGAGAAGAAGGTGGTTGTAATGGGCGATATGAATGAAAAGCTGAGATGTAACAAAATTGGAGGGGTAGCCAATGAATGAGGAGTGCCTAAAGTAAGTGAGAATGGAAGTTATCTTGCAGTTGTCTGTGGTCAGAGGGGTTTAATACAAGCAAACACCTTTTCTTCAGCACAAAATGATTTACAGATATACGTGGATAAGAAGTGATGGACAAGAACAGCAGGATTTAACTGATTATGTAGCAGTGGATAAGAAGTTGTGCTTGATGCTAATCTTGTAAGAGGATTCTTTGAAAATTCTGAACATTAATCAGTTCTTGTGGAGGTGAGGATGTGAGAGAAGTGGGGCTGTGGTGTAAGGAAGAATGGAGAGGTAAAAGTGTTGGCACAAGAAAAGATGAATCAGAAAAAATGCAAGGTGGCATATGAGAAAAGGGTGACAGAAAGTTTAAATGAAAGAACAGTAAATACAGGGATGCAGTCATGTAAGAGTGTTTAAAATGCTCTGAGAAATACTGATAAAGGTTGTTCAAATATTAATTGGATATAAGGTTGTGAGATACAAGAATAAATATGGAAATATATGTAGAGGGATAAAATCAAAATTGCTGTGGAAGAAAAGAAAAAGGCATATAATAGAATGTAACAGTGGAAATTCAGCAGAGGAGGAGGTAAGAATATAAGAATTGTAAGCAGAATGTGAAGAGCCTTATAGAGGAAAGAAAAGAGCTGATGAAGATTTTGAAAGAAAGGTGAGTGAAAGTTTGAGGAATATAAGAAAATCTAGATGAAGGGAAAAGAGGAAAGACATGGGTATGAGAGTGAAGATGTAGGTATGTAGTTGTTGGTAGGAAGCCACTACCAGGGAGGTATATATTGCCAGCACTACCTGCCTGTGTATCAGGAGAGTTAGTTACATCTGCTTAGTGAGCAAGCATTTTATTGGTTGTCAAGATGCAATCCTCTGACCCAGGTAGCTGTCTTTTCTTTTTTCCTCCCTAACATATGGACTACTGGCATTCTGTCCACAAACATACAATCTCTCCTTGTCATTTGTAAAACTTGACAGCACTTAACTCTCGCAGCTCGTTCTTTGTAACTCTAGATTCTCCTGCGGTGAGCACTGTGCACTAGCCCTGCCTTTTGGCAAAATGGTAGAAGTAGATAAAAGTAATAGGTAGGAACATTTAAGTATATTATTAGGCAGAAACATTAGGTAGAAGCAGTAAGTAGGAGAATTAGAGAGTAGTGGTCATTAGGAACATTAGATAGGAGCCTCTGCAAACACTGCACTAGACTTGCCTTCTGCCAGTGGCCTGTTAAGAGTGAGGAACTATAGGCTAAAAAGCAGCACTGGAGTTCTTCAGTTGTGGAGACTCTGTTGCCATGGCCAATCCTTTGAGGGAGTTCCAATTGGAACAGGCATCAGAGATAAGGATAGAAATATGTAAATGAGAGAAGTAAGGAAAGGGAGTTGATGAATCAAATGGAGGAAGTGAAAGGAAGATGGAAAGAGTAATTGATGAATGTGGAAGAAGGTGAGGCAGCAGTTGTTACATGCATATGTAAGAAGTGTGGAAAAATGGGGATAAAAGTGCAAAGGCCTTTATCAAGAAGGGAGGTAAAAAAAAAAGTCAACAATGAGGTTGAAGGTAGGAATGGCACCTGGAGTGAATGGGATTACAATTGAAATATCGAAGTATGGTGGAGAAAGAGCGACAGAGTGGATGCATTTCAAGTACAATTTAGCATGGATGCACAAGGTTGTGCCTGAGGATTGTGGATGCAAAGAATGTATGTAGCAATTACAGCAAAATAAGTCTGTTAGGTATACCAGGAACAGTGTATGAAGGAATGATGGAAGTGACCAAATGCAGAATAAGTGAGGAACATGGGGGTTTTAGGGAAGGTAGGAAATGTGTGGATCAGATTTTTGCAGTGATAATGACTGTGACTGTGGAAAAGTATCTAACAAGAGGATCTGGGGAAAGAATATGACAGAGTAAAGTAGAATGCTTTAAGGGATGTGTTATGGATATATAGGGGTAGAGGGACAACTGATGGACAGTGTGAGTGCCTTCCAAATCCACGTGTAAGAGTGGATGAAAAGTTGAGCAAAAGTTTCAGCATAAATGTGGGTGTGAGGCAAGGCTGTGTGATGTCACTGTGGCCTTTTATCACATATATGGACAGAGCGATAAAAGAGATGAAAGCAAATCTAGGGAAAAGGGTTGTAGAGATGGAGTGTGGTGAAGGTATGGTGGCTAGTGACAAACCTGTTTGCTGATGATACTGTGTTGTTTGCTAAAAGCGAAGAGGAGTTGTAGAAGGTTGTGTGGCTAGTCGCAAATCAGTTTGCTGATGATACTGTACTGTTTGCTGACAGTGAAGAGGAGTTGCAGAAAGTTGTAATATTGTTTCATAATGGGTGAAAGCAATGGCAACTGAAGAAAAATGTGAGCAAAGGTAAATTAATGGTGTTTCAAAGGAAATAAGAATGAAAGTATAGAATTTGCAAAGCCCTATAGAATGAGAGAATAAAGTGCATTATAAATATGGTGGGAGAAAGACTGGAAGAGGTGACAGAATTTAAGTATGTGGGAGCTATCTTGAGTAAGTTTGGTGATATAGGAGAGATAAGGGAAAAAGCAGTACAAGATAGAAGAATTACTGGGTCCCTTAACAGAATAATAAAGGGTTGAGGTGTAAGTAAGTAAGTGAAGAAAGGATTAAATGACACCATAGTCCTCCTGACCCTGACCTATGCAGCTGAAACATGGACATAGGATGTCACAAAGGTCGAGAATCTAGGCTGTGAAAATGATTATATGAAAGGGGCATGTGGTATGACTAGACAAAATGAAAAAAATAATGAGGGGGTAAATGAGAGACTTTGTATGACAGGGAATGCAAAGAGAATGAATTGTAGAGTAGCAAAGTGGGTGAAACATAATACTTTCAGGCAGTGTGTGCACGTGGAAACAATGCAAGACTGGGACTTAACAAGGAGACTGTGATAGTAGAATTAAAGAGGTTGGTATGAAAGGAACACCACCTATGACATGGGAAAATAGAGTGGAAGAGAAACTGAGGAAGAATGCATGGAATGGTGTATAACACGGAGACATGTAGGGACAGGGATAAGCGGAAACTCTTTTGCCATGGGCACCCCTTGATGGGAGTTCCTGGGTGGGGGGGATGGTCATCGGAGATATAGATACTAACTGAAGAAGGGGCCAAGCAATGAGTGCTCATCCTTATCGATGGCTCAGGCTGGGGTGTCTGAATGTGTTTGGATGTAACCAAGATTAGTGGGAACAAGAGATAGGTTTGTAGTATGTTTCAGAAGCAATGAGTGCTCATCCTTATTGATGGCTCAGGCTGGGGTGTCTGAATGTGTTTGGATGCAACCAAGATTAGTGGGAATGAGAGATAGGTTTGTAGTATGTTTCAGGAAATGTTCCAGCTCCAAGTGAAATAAAGCTCAAGGGTAAGCAGGAAGAATGGTTTGGAAATATCTTGGAGTAAAGTCAGGGGTTACTGTGAGGTTAAGAGCTGAAGGAGGTGTGGCACTTCTGCTAAAGTAAGAGTTTTGGGAATGCGTGAAGCACTTACAGGAAGTGAGCTCCTGATGGTTGTGGATAAAAATGAAAGTATATTATGATAGGTAGGTGGTTATTAGTGCCTTCTTCCACACACACACACACACACACACACAGACACACACACACACACACACACTACCAAGCCTTGAAAAGAATGATGAAGAGCAGCGTATGTTTTGGGAGCAAGTGAGCAAGTTTGTCAGCGGTTTTCATGCAAGAGATTGGGTATTAGATTAGTAATGGGTAATTTGAATGTGATAGTGGATAATGCTGCAGTTGAGGGTATAATGACGAGACAATTGGTATTCATTACAGTGAAAAATAAAATGAACAGCTTATGGAGTTCTGTGCTGAAAATGAAAATGCCTGATTTAAAAAAAGGGACATACATAAGTACTTAA
Organism: Panulirus argus; assembly: GCA_038088735.1. Lineage (NCBI taxonomy): Eukaryota > Metazoa > Arthropoda > Malacostraca > Decapoda > Palinuridae > Panulirus > Panulirus argus. The sequence continues at coordinate 6,562 of JAYMFT010424215.1, forward strand.
GGATAGAGAATGGATGTGAACAAAGCAGGCCTTTTCTTTGTTCCTGGCACTACCTAGCTAATGCAGGAAACAGCAAACAAGGGTGAAGAAAATATATATAGTTTTTCCATACTTGATTGCAGTTTCCCATGTTTGCGAGGGAGTGCCAGAAACAGACAAAGAAAGGCTGCATTCTCTCACATTCATTCTCTAGCTGTCATGTGTAATGCACTGAAACCAGAGCTCCCTATCCAAAACCAGGCCCACCAACCTTTCCATAGTTTCCCCAGCTGCTTCACATGCCTTGGTTCAGTCCACTGACAGCATGTCAATCCCTATATACCACATCATTCTAAACGACTCTTTCCTGTGCACAACTTTCACCCTACTGCATGCTTGTGCCCTAATAACTCAAAATCTTTTTAATTTTATCCTTCTATTTCCAACACATACATCTTTCTCTGCACATCCTCATCTATAGTTCATGCCTTGCATCCACATATAATTGTTGAAACTAATGTACCTTCAAATACAACCATTTATGCTCTTCCAGATAATGACCTCTCATTTCACATATTCATCAATGCTCACAGAACCTTCACCCTCTCATCCACCCTATGACTCACTTTCACTTCCATGGTTACATCTGCTGCCATGTCCACTCCCAGGCATCTAAAATAGTCCACTTCCTCCAAGTTTCCTTCATTCAAACTCACGACCTATCTAACCTGTCTCTTTGCACTGCTGAACCTTACAACCTTGCTTTTATTCACATTAACTGTCAACCTTCTCATTTTACACACTCTCCCTAACACTAACTTCTGCAGTTTCTTATTTGAATTTGCTACCAGTGCTATGTCATCAATAACAAAACTGACTTTCCCATACCCTCTCACCCCCTACAGACTATGTACCTGCCCCTCTCTTATAGACTCCTGCATTTACTTTCCTCACCACCCCAGCCACAAACAAATTAAACAGTTATGGTGACACACACACCCCAGCTGCAGAACCACGCTAATCTGGAACCACTTACCCTACTCTCTACCAACTTGACACAAATGCCTTACTTTCTTGATAAAACTCCTCAATGCTTCTAATAGTTTTCCTTCCCGCACCATATGTTTGTAACACCTTCAACAACCCCATCATATGCCACATACAAAACCTTCTGTTTCTCTACATAATTCTCACATCCATTTCAGGAAGTAAGCTGATCCCCACAACCTTTCCCACTCCTGAAACCACAACATTCTTCCCCATTCTGATGTTCTGTGCATGCCTCCACCTTCTAAATCACTTTCCACAATACTCTGCCATTTCCTACCTTAGTGAGATATTATCAGGAAAAGAATGGGCTTTAAAGAAAAAGTTCTCATTTAGCTCTTTCTTCAAATCTTATCTTTTGTAAATGATGATACAGAAAGGAAGTAATTCAAGCCCTCCAACACCCATTCCTTTTACTCACCTTTTATAACAAGCAGCAGACACTTTAATAGTATTATTTCTCTCCTATAAAGAGAATTATTTCTCTCCTAACCCCACCTTTTACTATTTCACTCTACAATATGCTGGTTCACCAAATGAGACCAGGGTCTCTGGTAACACCAATAAACAAGAAACGGTTATTATACTTACAATACAATGAATCACTACAATATTCTTTGGATCCTTAGCTAAGTAGTCATGGATGCTACATGCTAAATTATATAAAGCTCCCAATGTTGGGGCTTTTTTAGCTGACCAGTTTCCTTCTACCACTCTTGATGTGAATTTTGTTGAATGATACTGTCGACCAGACACATTATAAATCACATAATGACCCACATGTCTGCCATCCAACACAGCTGTAAAGAAATGCACAATTAGTAATCATATCAACAGAACTGACATTACAGCACTATCACCTAGCATGTACAGTTTCTAACTCTATTCTTTTTTCCTAGACCAGATTGTATCTCCTGCCTTAGAGAGGCAGCATCAAGTATGGATGAACAATGGCCTCACTTCCAAACAATGAGTCTTTAAGTATTAAGTAAGACACCCCAAAATCAGAGTCTGTTGTCCAAAGTTAAGCCTTTAAGATTAATTCACAGTTAACCTACCCGGTTTGTACTTCTTGGTTTGGCCCAGTTACAGCATGATGTAACATCACTCTAGTTCTTTCTGTCAAACATCACATGTATAACCCCCCTGAATGTTCAGGCTCCAACATCTCCTGAGCTACATTTACACCATCCTTCCACCTCCTCCTCAGTTTCCCTCTCTCCTTACTCCCTCTGCTTCTGAGATAGAATACCCTTATCAATCTCTTTTCACTTTTCTACATGATGAGATTACACAACTTGAATCTATTCAGCCCAGAAATGATAAGGTTATAAGGTGATCTAATACAAGTATTCAAGCTGATCAAAGGTTTTGATAATCATAATCTATCAAGTTGCCTAAGATTTGATTAATCTGATTTTACTCGTAGCAATGGATACAAATTTGTGGTCAAACGATTTATCTCAAATGAAGCAAAGTACTTTTTTTTCTACAGGACTCTTTAACATATGGAAAGATTTGCCAAGCAGAGAGGTAGAAATCAGTACTTTAGACATGTTTATGAAAAGACTTGATAAATACTTTGCATCAAGTCCACAACTTTCACTATTTGTACATCCATAGTCAAAATGACAATTTGCAGATAATTCTCTTTCGACTTATTTGTATGCCTTCTAAATTTTCTAACCTTTACCACACTATTCTGTGAGTTTCTGATATCTTCCACTATCACAAACAGCCTCGAAAGGACCCAATGGTCTGTTGCTGTTTGAATTCCATTGTATTCCTTTGTATATACCTAAATCATTTCAGCACATCTTAACTGGCCCTCTCTATCGGAACTCATTAACTTCTATACCTTTTGGATGTATCATTTCCCACATAATTAACTCAATTTATGCCACACAATACCATCAGACATTTCATTTTCAAAACATCCATCCATTATATATCCTTTGCATTTAAGGCCTAAAACTCACATCCATTCATCTCTGCAATGGGAAACTCACTCACTCTCTCCCTCACAGCTGAGGACAAACGGAGGAGCAAAGAACTTTCAAAATTTTTTTGGTATCTGTTACAACACCTTGTCATAAATTATGTAGTAGGCTGTTGACAACAGCCACCCAGGGTGGTACAACTGTCCTAATCAAAATGGGACAACCAGGATAGTCCTACCATCTTCTTCTTACAAGCATCATACACCTACTCAAACCTTGCTTATCATTACGTTTTTTATTAACGTAAGTGTTCTTAATAATTCCTGTCCCCTCAAACACTTATAAGTAGCATCATGACAGAGTCCATCAAATCTATGGCCCCTAATCCCCAGCATCATGAGGTGCCAAGAATCTCCGGGTTTCATCCTGATTCTACTGCCAATGAGAGGAAGGTCTCTGGCAGTAGTAGCACCAGCCCCTCCCACGACCTTTCCCCTCTCTGTTAGATTTTCCTCTTTTTCTATTCACTATACCAACATTCAAGGACTCTAATAACCTATCCACAGATGAATATCATCAGTCTAGTACCTCTCATAATACCTTAATTTTGTCTGAGACAGTTGTCTAGTGATGTTCTCACTAGTCACTTTTTCATATCTAACTATAACCTCCATTCACGATTCTGATACAAAGGTGGTGTCTGTGCTTGTTCCAACATCAATAAACCTGTTGTATGCCTCAAGGACCATCGAGTCTCCACCCTTTGATGTTACATGGCTCAAGGTCTGTCTCCCTACTTCCACACTTTTCCTTTGTTTTGCCTATTGCTCTCCTAATTCTACAAGTTCTATACCCTTCTTCGAGTATCTAAAATCCTGCCACGAAACTGTAACATCCTCTCATCCGCAAGGCGAGATCCTCTCCCTTGGGGATTTCAATGTTCACCATAGGAAACGGTTGAATTCCTCCCAAACGGATGGTGGAGGGATTGAAGCCCAAACATTCTCCATTCTCAATGATCTAGAGTAAATTATCTCCCACCCTACCCATATTCCTGACTGCTGTGACCACTAAACTCATATTCTGGATTTGTTTTTCACCTCTAGTCCATCTTGTTGTATATACACAATCTTGCCCTAATTGGTTCATCTGATCACACTCATAAATGTATTTATTCTAATGGCACCTCCCCCTCCAGCAGCCCCCTTCTAAGCGTAAATACTGGCACCTCAACAAAGCTGAAAAGAATAACTTATATAAGTACTCTCCTGACTTTCCTTGGATAAATTAGTGTCTCTTATGTGGAGATGCTTCTGTCTATGCTAAATGCATGGCAGAGGTTATTCTTGCAGGAATGGATGCATCTATCTGCTCTTCCTCCAAGACGATCTCTTTATCCAATCCACAGTTCAACTGTTTCTGTTCTGAGGCCATTCAGGCAAGGGATCAGGCATATCGAGCATGGAAAAACCCTCCTTCCTCTGGCTCCCATTCATCTTTTATCCCTGCAGTAATTACAGCAAGCACATTATCCTTGATGCAAAGCATTCCTTTATTGAAAGGAAGTGCAATAACCTCTCCTTGTCAGCCCTGATAGGTCTTTCTGGTCTTTAGCTAAGGGCATCTCTAACAACTTCTGTCACTCTACCTTCCCTTCACTTTTCTGCTTTGATGGTACTATAGCTGTCTCTCCCGAAGACAAAGAAACTCTCTTTGGTTCTTACTTCTCCTCTAACTCCACCTTGGATGATTCCAACATTCCTTCACCCCCTGATGCTTCTCTTGCTAATCCTATGCCCCTTCTTGTAATCTCTTTTCAGACTGTCCGAAAAGTGCTTCTTCCTCTGGACACAAGCAAGGATTATAGCCGGATGGTATCCATCCCTGTGTACTAAAAGACTGTTCCACTGAACTTGCAACTGTGCTGGCTCATCTGTTCTGTTTCAGTTTTAAAACCAAAACTTTTCCTTCTCCTTGGAAGCATGCATTGATGCATCCCATCCCTAAGACAGGTGACCGTTCTGACCCCTCTAACTGTCATACTGTTGCTTTGACATCTACCATTTCCAAAGCCCTTGAGTCCCTCCTCAACTCCCATATCTTTGAACACCTCCAAAATCACAGTCTTCTCTCTGATCACCAGTATAGCTTCCGTAAAGCGAGATCCACTCGTGAAGTTCTTTCCTATGTTACTCATGTCTGGTCATCATCCCTGAAAGATTTTAGGGAGACAAGTGTAATTGCCCTTGACATATCTAAGGTTTCTGACAGGGTATGGCATCAGGGTCTCATCTCTAAGTTCCCTTCTTTTGGCTTCCCTCCCTCACTTTGTGCCTTCATATCTAGTTTCCTCTCTGAACGATATATCTTTGTGGCTGTTGATGGATCAGCCTACCCCCTTTCCTCCATCAACAGTGGTGTCCCTCAAGGTTCTGTCCTGTCTCCTACACTTTTTCTCCTTTTTTTTTTTCAATGATTTCCTCTCCTCCACAAATAATTCAATGCACTTATACGCTGATGAATCAACACTGCAGTCATCCTCATCCTTCAATTCTGCTCCTTCTTCTCTCACTCAATCTGCATCTCGTCTTGGCCCCATGAGTGCAGAACTTCCTTTCCACACAGTTTAAACAGGTAAATTACAAAGGCCAAAAACGAACTAAATTCTATAAAAACATTAAGTGACAACAATATGGACACAATAAAAAACCCCTAAGTAGCCTTTACAAATAATTCACCCACTCCATCCTAAACATTGTGTCAACTAACTGCCCTCCTAAGCCAGTCATAAACTCCACTACACCAGATATACACCCTTCAAAAACCACACTTCCTGAGAATGTACAAGTTATGCTTTCTCATCACTGTTCTCAACATAAACCATCTTTCCATAATCAAAAACACCAACCAACATATTACAAGACATTTGATGACCATGATGCAAATCCTATCGTAATGACAATGAACACTTATTCCTCAACTGTCTTGCACTCACACCACAAAGACATACACACAATACCATAACATTTCTTGACCTATGGTCCTGCCCTATGGATGTAGCTGACTTTCTGAGAACTTTGAGACCCCAGTGAAAAAGATCCTAGACAGGAGGTTGAAGGAATTACTTTTACTATGCACCTAATTGCTTCTGCCTTTGCTAGGTAGCATCAAAATCAAAAGAACAATAGCCTCATTTGGAGAAAAATAGCCTCACATGGACACTTTCAGTCTCTATCTGTCATGTACAAAGGATATTTACTTTTAGATATTCTTAAAATATTATAATCTACAAAATCTGATTAACAGAAATTTTCATTTAGCAGAAGGGTTTCTCTCTATGCATTCTAGTATACGAGGGTTGTGCTAAATTATATCTACTATTGCGCTTGGAATGGCCCTATAAATAAAACTGTACTTATAATAAGTATTACACATGTTTTCTTGTGTTTTAACTCTTCTTCCTATGATTATCTCCTAATACACACATTTTCTTGTGTTTTAACTCTTCTTATGATTATCTCCTAATGATTCATCACTCCTGAACATTTGTTCCAATTGAAACATCAAAGTAACATAAGAAAGCAAAAGATAAGCCCCAATAATCAGCATTCCAACATACCTTTGACATCATCTACATGATTTCTGTAGGCTGACTCTAATCCCTCAGCTGGGTATGACATAGCCATCATACGAGATGTAATATGAGAAAGGTCAAGATCTGTTCGAGTTATTGACCTGAAAGCAGAATAGACAATGAATTTAATATGTGTAACACTAAATGGGCTTCTTTGTTAAGAGCACTGTGTTAGGTAAATGCTAATGAAAAACTGGTTATCAAATTATACTGGCATCAAATCCTATAACGTAAATATCTAAGAAGATTACAAAACTAAATATGGAACCAAACCAATTTATTCCTGGGGATAAGGGAGAAATAATATTTCCCAGATATTCCCTACGTGTTGTAGAAGGCGACTTAAAGGGGTGGGAGCAGGGGGCTGAAAATCCCCTCCAGTTTTTACTTTTCCAAAAGAAGGAACAGAGAAGGGGCCCAAGTGAGGAATCTAAATTCTGCAGATTACAATAAAACTATCAAAACATATCTTATGTTTATCTACTTAAATCTACCAATCAGCTTCTAACAACTCATGTCTCGAAAAAAAAAAAATCATAAAGTACTATGGTCACAAAACTCCCTTACCAGACATCAAAAATACAAAGAAATACGATACAGCAACTGACAATTCAGTCCTTTCAAGGCTGTTTGTGATAACAGAAGCTTGCAAGTTAGAGTGGTAAAACCTGCAAGCAGTCAAATATGATTATGGAGGTGCAAGTAATGTAACTCATAGACTTGAAGCAAAATACTTATCAGGTATCTAGAGCACTGCTTTCAACCACTCTAACTGCTAAATCATTCCATATGTTAATAATTTTACTGAAGAGAAAGTACTTCACCCCATTCAAATAAAATGTTCGCCCACCAAAGGCTAAGAAGCGGCAATGAAGTTCACTAGCTACAGAGACTCAATTGCCTTGGACACCCCCATGAGGGAGTTCCAGAAGGGAACAGGCATCAAAGATATAGATAGAGAGACATCTCTTGCCTCTCTTTTCTATGCTAAATAGATCTGTCATATCATTAGTTCTCATTAGATTTGTATTTTAGTCTGGGAATCATCTTGTAGCTCGATGCTGTACTCTCTTTATCCTGTTTATATCTTTTTTCAAGTTGAGTGACCATAACTAAAAACAATATTCAAGATGGGGATGAACCAATGAACTGTAAAGAGTAAGGATGACTTCCCTAAACTTAAAGTTGAAAGACCTACATTTGAATCCAAGAATCTTATTCATTCTTTATACTGCTTCTATGAACTGCTAACTTGGTTTTTGGTCAACAGAGATGATCAAACTCTAAGCCTTTTTTTCTAAATTACCTTTTGCATTTCAACAAAAATCATACTGTGGCGTACTTTTTCGTTTCTACTATCGACATATATAACTCTGTACTTGTCAATACTAAAATTCATTTGCCACTTGTGAACCCAGTCCAACAGTCTGTCAAAATCAGTCTGAAGCTGCAGATGTTCAACTTCATTAGCAGACTCATTTCCCAGCTTAGTATCAGCAGCAAATTCTAATCTCCAAGGCACCAAGAGCATGGTCCTTAGACAAATGCTTGTGGTACACCACTTGTTACATCTAACCACTCTAAGGCTTAACCATTATTCACAACTCTTTGTTTATGAACTGAAAACCTATTTCTTAACCAATGAAGTACTACCCCATCAATACCATGTGGCTCAATTTTAGTTAGTAACCTTTAATGTGGAACCTTTTGAATGCTTTTAGAAAACCTAGATAAATGATATCAGCTGCCATTTTCACATGTGCATTTGCCAACCTGGTCAGAACATCTAATTTTAGGTCTTCTCTATCCAACAGGAGCAGGAAGCAAGTGAATGGATTGTAAATATGCAGAAAATATTGCATGGGCAACTCTCTTCAACGTGTATTACAAGTAATCAGACGAAATGATTTCATAATTCCTTGTGTCACATTTATATATTGTTGGTGTAGAATAAATAAAGAAAGCACTTTTCTTCTATGTAAATATATTTTACAAAATTTACATCTGCAACCTATGTTCTTTATGAACAGCAGGAGGAATATCTCAGTCGCTGGCTAAGATCCTTATTTCTTATGCGGCTATCATAGCCAAGTCTCTAAGCTAACTACCCCATATCAACTTCTCCTGATAGTTCAGGTCTCCTTTTCATATGCAGAATTATTTGCCAAGTACCAATAAATTCATACATGTATTACATGATACACATATTATCTTCTGTTTCAATAATTTATGGATCTGAAGAAAGTATATGGCTGACAGATTTGCTATGAATACACCACTTGTTTAATCTGTTTTTTGGATGGAGTAATGAGGAGGAGAGGGGGGGGGGGAATGCAAAGATTTTGAACACAGGTAATGCAGCAGTCGGTTGGGAATAGGGAGGTCTGAGAGGTGAATCAGTTTTTGCACACAGATGACATGACTTTGACAGATAACATGAGTGAAAAAATGAAGAATTTGGTGTCTCTGTTTGGAAGCATGTGTGAAAGGGAGAAGTTATGAGCTAGTGAGAGCAACAGTAAGGTCATTAGGTTTAGCAGGGGAGAGAGATTAGACTGGTTTGAGTGAAAGTTTGAATGGAGTGAACCTGGAGGAAGTGGTACATTTCATGTACCTGAGAGTAGACATGGCAGCATATGGAACTACAGGAACTTTAGTGAACCACAGTGTGGGTGGCAGGATGCAGAGATTCTGAGTATGATAAGGAGTGTGTGGAAAGAGGGGTCACTATCTGTGAGGGAAAAGATAGTATACCTAGTATAGAAGTCCTGATGGTGCTGTATGGACGCAAGGCATGGACCCTATATCAAAAAGAAAATACAGTAATCCCTTGGTTTAACAGACTATTAGGGGGAAGAGGTTTGTCTATTAATGCCAAAAGTCTGTTAAATCGAATGTAACCATTTTTTGATACAACAGACAATTTACATGCTTTCATTTAACTCCACTACCATTTGATGCCATTCTGAACTGTAAGGATTGCAAAACTATTTCATAAATAAAATCACAATTCTTTGTATACAACCTGACCGCATGATAGCTTGAAACAGACTGAGACCCAAAATAAGCGAGCATATGAATATTCCATGAGAATCTGGTGATGTGGTGGGGTGAGAGAAACACAGGTTGGGTGGGCAACACAATACTGATTCTAACGTTTCGACAGTCTTGATCACAGAATGAGTACATGAGAACAGGACTCTAGCTTATATACGTGTCGTCCTCAGTCTTCATCCCCTGGTTACCTGGTGTGACCTCCCAAATGGATGCGCCTGGCATTTGACCTTGCTGTCTCTGCTGTGTACCTGGCCGCCCCTGCCATGACTGACCTTAGCATCGCCATAAAGCTTAATCTTGCCACCTTTGCCATGGTGATCTGTCTCATAGCTTCAATATTCCTATAACATTTGCCCCTCACCCACCCTATGACTAGCTTCCTTTTCCATAGTTCCATTTGCTGTCATGTCCACTCTCAAAATCTAAAACACTTCACTTCCTCCATAAACATACATAAAAGTACAAAGCTTAATCTCTGAAAATTCAATACTAAAGGTATACTACTTCAACGAGTTAACCGTGGATACTAAAACAATCTAGATTAACATGATTAACTGATATTACCTGCCTGGGTATCAGAAGGTTAGTGAAAGCTGCATAGAAAGCCACCACTCCAGTGGTTGTCAACATGCACTCCTCTGACTCAGGTAGTTATCTTTTCTTCCTGCCTCACCCACACGTGGACTGCTGGCATTCTGTCCACAAAAATGCAATCTCTCCTCGTCACACATAACACAAGACAACACTAAACTTACATAACTCACTCAACTTTAGATTCTCCTGCTCTAGCCCTGCCTTCAGGCAAAATGGTACGAGCAATAAACAGATGTATTAGGTAAGAACATTAAACAGGGGCAATAGGCAGAAACATTAGGTATAAGTAGTTGGTAATAACATTAGGTGGGAGCATTAGGTAGAACCATTTAGTAATCACTTTAGGTAGAAGAAGTCAGTAGGAACATTAGAGAGGAGCCTCTGGTAGCACTGTGCTAGAGTTATGCTCTACTAGTGGCCTGTTAAGAGTGAGGCACTAATGGCTAAGATGTGGTACCGGAGTTCACCAGTTATGGAGACTTGTCATGGCCACTACCTTGAGGGAGTTCCCAAAGGGAAAGAGCATCAAAGATAAAAAGAGAGAAGTAAATAAACGTGACATAAGTGTGGCTCAATGATAATGTCAGAGTAGATATTTACGGTATACTCCTCTGACTACACTTTACTGTTTGACCCTGCCACCAGTGAGAGGGAGGGCTCAGGTGACAG
>JAYMFT010424226.1:0-17481 GCA_038088735.1 Panulirus argus
CCATTTTATGTTGGGTTTCATCTGACACTGGGTTCCATTTGGTGAAGGGATCCACCCGGTGTTGGGTTCTGTTTGAAGAAGGGTTCCACCTGATGGGCTCCATTTTATGTTGGGTTTCATCTGACACTGGGTTCCATTTGGTGAAGGGATCCACCCGGTGTTGGGTTCTGTTTGAAGAAGGGTTCCACCTGATGGGCTCCATTTTATGTTGGGTTTCATCTGACACTGGGTTCCATTTGGTGAAGGGATCCACCCGGTGTTGGGTTCTGTTTGAAAAAGGGTTTCATTTTATATTGGGTTCCATCTGATGCTAGGCTCGACCTGGCAATGGTGGGTTTCACCTAATGATGTGCTTCATCTGACTTTGGGTTCCATTCCTCTTAAGTTGCATCTAATTGGCTTCACTTGGTGGCTACCAGATAGGATTAGTTGGGGACGAAAACTTCCTCTTTTTTCTCACTTTTTCCTCTCTTTTTTTCCCCCTCTTTTTTCTTTTTTGTACTTAGGATGTTTTCTGCCGACTTTTCGCAACTTTGGATGGATGGCTTAAAACTTTTTAATTGGATCTTCTTTTGGTAAGAGAATTATTTATAACTCCGGTTCACGTGTGGGATGAGGTACTGACCTATTACGACCTATTTAATTGTGAGGGGAAACCATTACACAAATGGCTGTGATCTGTGGTGTCGCCTCTGTTCAAAAAACAATAATTTATGTTACAAATTTGTTCTTGGAACGGGAGAAGATACAAATGGAACAAAAGTTATTGATTGATAATGGTTTTCAGTTCTGTGTTAAACTGGAGAACAGTGATCATATCTGATAAACGAACAAGCATCGTGGGATGCTCTATATACCTCACTCACACAGCCAATTTATTCTAATTTCTAGGATATTAGTAAAAAAAAAAAAAAAAATCCGTTGGGGAATGCAGACAGACTCTGGGTGATTAACTGTGGCATGGGTCATTTACCCGCTAACGTAATCACGAGTCATTTGCATCCCTTAATTGTGAGCCTCAGGTAAAACATTAATCCCGTTTTCATTTAAATGATCATGAAGAATCCGTTAACAGAAAACCTTTAGAGAAGCTCCAAAAGAAAATAGACTGTAGGAATAACATTATAGAATTAGAAGTGGATCTTGTCTGAAGGCTTCTAGAAGTGGTCTTAAGCAGTCTGGAAAAGGTCTCGAGCAGCGTAAAGATCTGGAAGAGATCTCAAGCCGTTTGGAAGAGGTCTCAAGCTCTATGGAAGGAGTCTTAAGCGGTGTGAATTGGTCTCAGAAACTCTGGAAGAGGTCTCAAGCCACCTGGAAGAGGTCTCAACCACCTGGAGGAGGTTTCTAAGCGCCTGGAGGAGGTCTCACGCCGTCTGGAGGAAGTCTCAAGCCGCCTGGAAGAGGTCTCAAGCCGCCTGGAAGAGGTCTCAAGCCGCCTGGAAGAGGTCTCAAACTGTATGGAAGACGGTCAAGATGTGGACTGAATTGGATTCTCTATCATGGAGATCACATATGTATTCACATATGACTGAGTTTGTATCGTTTCCATGGCAATGTGTATGTATCCTCATATTATGGTGGCTATGTATCCATCTATGGCAGTTCTGCCTCTATCCATACTTAGTAGTTTTCTGTCAGTCCACACCATGATAGCCCTGTTTAGATCCACATATACAGTATACATATGTATATATGTACATACTATGGTAGTAGTGTTATCTTGGACCGGTTTCCAAGAGCTTCTGCAGCTCCAAGCCTGCACTGCTTCCAGTAGCAGGGAAATTATGGACTCCTTTCGAGTGAGAAGTTCTCTAACGAGATTCTACTGCCATTAAGTTAACTCACTCTCTTGATTGTGGTGGCAGGGTATGTGTCAAGGGAAACTTACTTTCAGAAAGTTGCGTCTCTAGGCGCTGGAAGAAGTCTTTACCCGTTCCCTCACCCTCAGAAAGAAAAAAGCAACACTTTTGATTTAATGTATGCCACTTAGGTCTGTGTCAGACCTTAAAAGGAAGATTTTTAAGTATACTTAAGTAGAAATAAGGAATTACACGTTTTGCAAGATCATGTTCACTTGCGATTTAATAAAATCTAGAAAAAAATAGTAAACATGAGAGACAATTGCCTTAAACTCACTCTCTTCATGGTCATGATCAATTGTACTGTGAGAATATGAAGGTAAGTGCGTCATGGAGGTCTTTAACACACCCTTTTAAGAATAGTTTGTTCTCAAACACCCGGTGAAAGAGACCCGACTTGCCTGCCGGCATTACTAATTACTCGTACCACCAAGTGAATGGCCTCCTTGATGCTTAGCATTAAAGTAAATGGCCACGTTTAGACTCACAATTAAAATAAAAATCCTCACCTATACTATGACTGCGTCTAAGAGCGTCATCTGCACTCAAAGTAAATGGCCTTCAGTATCCTAAAATTAAAGTAAAAAGCCTCCTGTATAGACTGAAGGAAAGTAAAAGGTCTTTTCTATATTCAGAATTAATGTAAATGACCTCCTTTGTATTTAGGATTAAAGAAAACATCATCTCTATTTTTCGAAGTACAATAAAAGGCCACATCTATAGAGTGAAGACAAATGGCCTCTACATATGGGATTAAAAAACACATAACATCAAATAGAGTAAATGACCTTGTCACCTTTTTGTTCCAGACTTGATCTGTCGTAAAGAAACATCGCCAAGTAAATGCCTTTATCAAGCATTACTCACGAAATGGTCTTTTAAGAAACCTCAGAAACGATGGTATGAAAGTAGATGCGCGAATGCAACGGCCATGGAACTGCTCATGGTTCATTTGGTCCAGTTATGCCATCAAAATGTAAATGAAAGTGGCTCACTCAGAGGTAAATGTTAAGTGTTCTGGAGGCGTGTGTACTGGGACCACCCCACTGGAATAAGACTCCTTGTGGCTAGCTAAAACGTGTCCCTCGCTACTACAGGAACGTGGAAGAGCCAGGTAACAGAGGTTATCTGCTGGAAGACAGTACATGGGAAGGACAGATAACAGAAGACCTGATGGTTTTTGACGAGCTTTTCTGTAAAAGGACAACACTTGTAATCTAAACTCCAAAAAATATGTACAAAGAATAGAGGCAGAAGGCTCCACACTACTCAGCCCAAGATTTTATTCATAACAGAGAGCGAACCATAAAGGAAGATATAAAGCCAGGTAAATGCAAGGAGCCAGTTTACATGAGTTGCTTCTTTGCCGAAGAGGCACTTAACGTGTCCTGTGAACACGGGCAATGAGGCGAAGGGCTGTTCAAACAAGGACAGCCAGAAGGCTCGAGCCGAGTGTGGAAACCGCCGTCAAGAGACCAATGGAACACTCTCTTTACGGAATGTGATTCACATCGACTGGTGAGGTGAGAGACGTCTCCCGGACGTGGGTGTCTGTTGTCCCCTGGCGTCTGGAAGGCTGTTCCTGGAGTCGAGACAGAGACTATGGTCTGGATCCCTCCTGCCAGCGGTGGTGCGACGAGGATCGAGGTGAGAGTCGGCCGTTGGCTCACTGAGAGTGGAGGAAAGGGATTACGAGGAAGCTGGAAAGGCGATCTGGAAGACTATGTGGATACTGAGGTTACCCAACCATCCTGAGCACCACTGCTTATCCCCCCAAAGTTGGAAGTCGCTTAACGAGGAGTTGAGGGTCTTATCGAGAGAAGACCTGAGAAGTTTGTTGTGTTCAGCTGATGTATCACCGCTACAGAGAAGGAGGGATTATAGAAAGGTGGTTGGTTTAACACGCTTTTGGCGTCTCATGAAGAAGGACGGAGTAATGACAGTTTCGAGACGTCCAGTTCTCTTTTGATACGCTGACCTTCAAGCCAGAGAGTTCTAAGAGGTACTGGATGTTTGTGGATTAGGAGTAATAGTATCATTCATCAGGGTTGAGGGACTGACTAGGTTCGCTCCTTGATCTCGTACCAACCTCGCGGTGACTAAACAAGAGGCTACACTTTAATCTTAGCCAAAAGGCTGAGAGGAGAGAAGAGGTGCTGGACGGGCACCTGGTTGAACCCCTTTCGCATTGTTGAAAAGCATCGTTTCATCTAGAACAAATGGCAGTATGTTCGACAGCGTCACTTTAAATGAGCCTGTGAAAAAAAGGCCAGTTTTATCCAGAGTCTTGTGGCCATCAAAACCACAAATATAGAGAGGCACTTAGCAGCCGAAGGGGAATCCAAAACCACATTGCCTTAGGACCGCAGCATCCAGGATGCTTCATCTAGCCGCCAACCCCGGCGTCGAGGCAACGGACGGAGGATGCTGTTGACAGTAACGAGACGGATGTCTCCCTCTCCTCCGTCCCTTTTCTTCGGCGCGCTGAAAGGGGCATCGAGGAATAGCGTCCCGGCTGATTCCAGGCTTTACCCACGAAGCAAATACTGAGAGATTTCATCCTCCCGCTCAGGAGACCTTTCCCCAACACGGCCAAAGACAGGGTTCACCAGTTCTCTGATATGTAAGGCTCTTACACCTGTAAAACCAGCTCGGATCCAGGAGGGAGATAGGATTGCTTCACTCGGGTCTGATTCCTGGGGAAAGATTAATGGTTCCAGAGCCAGAGATGTCGACTGGGGTTGTGGGAAGAAGGGGGGACGCAGTTGCTTCAGGACGCACCAAGCCACGTTTCTTGTAGAAGGACTGGAAGTGTGGCACCACCTACTACGTCGCCTTCTTCAGTCTTCCCCCTCGGGAGGTAATAACACAACGAGTGTCTTCGTTCCTGGAACATGGAAGAATTCTTCTGATCCTGTTAGTCTCGGTTGAGTGTTTATTTACTGCCGTAATTTCTAAAGAATCCCGGTGGCTTGACGATATCAGGGTCTTTGTGGTCGACTGAACCCTTTTAGACCCTTCTGGAAGACGTCTGTGAATTTAAGGGTTGTCTTAAAGGCCGGGTGTCTTTTGATATACGTCGGTGAGGTTTGGAGGCTGCGGCTGTAATTGCCTCTTGGAGGTCCTCTGATAAAAGTAAAGTTAAGGGTCTTGAAGTGGGTGGCCTCTACCAACACAGGACCATTAGCGAGGTTTCTACCGCCGTTGTGGAACTAATGGGAAGGCTTCCACCTTTACGTAGGAGACCCATTGAGACGCATGGAACAGGAGGACTGAAGACCAGGTCGAGGGTGTGGAAAGGAAGACACAAAATGACTCCCTGGGTGGAGGTGGTCCGTGCTCTTCCTGGGTGGAAGTCGTCCGTGTTTACCCTGGTTGGAGGTGGTTCGTGCTCTCCCTGTGCCAGATTGTGGACCAGATGGTACCTAACCGTTGACTTCCTCCTCCCCACAATTGTAGTAATGATACGGCCCACTGAGGCCTACGATACCCATAGGGTGTACCCATTCATTACAATGGGTTACAGTGATGAGTTAGCATGAGGTGGCAAGAGTCGTACACATTCTCTCATTGTGAGGAAGTGGAAGTGTTTAGTGATGAGTGTGTAATTGGCTTGGTCCACAGGTTTTCCTCCTCCCTATGTCTGCTTTGCTAGGACTGAGTGTAAGTGTAGTGGATATTTACAGTATTTCCCCTTAATATGTCTCTCCCTGTTAAAGAGGAGTCAGAGCAAATGAGGATCAAGATTGTGTAAATAATTCTCAGGTCTCTTGGATGGCTTGCTAATCCATTGAGTCTATATAGAGCGTTTAGAATCCATCAGCCACTCAAATGTATGGATTATATTTAGAAAACTATTCCTGGACGTGTATCTGTGACAGATATACACTGCGCATGTCTGGGGTGGATAGAAATAAGACGGGTTTGTCAGACCCATCTGGCGAGTAATGATGAAAAGTGTGATAAAAGATGAAAGGATAAGGTACGAACACTGATCATTCCTTTGACTATTTCCTTCTGATGATGGCATGCCGAAACGACGTAGCAATTTGCCCGTGTGTCATAATGCGAATACCTTCATTTGTTGAAGTACATTACAAGCAAAGTGATACGTCACATCTGTTGTTCGTTATACCCTAACTTCCCAGGACCCCTATAGCCACGCAAAGCATCCTCGTCATCTGTCAGCCACGGAGTGATCGCTCTTAAAAGCCGTAATCAGACAGTCTGATTACTTGTTAGATGACGTTCTGCAGATGGCAAGATGGCATGTAATCAGTTCCCACCCTTCCACCGTTGCACAGAATCTTGGCTGCTCTTTTATCTCCCGACAGTTCAGTAATTTCACTATCTTTTTTTTTTCTCTCCCTCTCTCTCTCCAAAAGCCTCGAAGTATTTGATAAGTGGAGACCTCGGGAACTTTATAAAGTTCTTCAGACCTGAAATTTACCTTTTCTCTACACCGGTACTACTTCCAATAAACTTTATGAAAGTTCATGTAATTATAGCACTTTATAATGTCAGACGCACCATTACAAGATGCCTGTTGGGAGAAGATCTATATTATTTTCTGATTATTATCTCTCCTGAAACCTTTATTTTGAGTCTGATTTATTGGGAAGGTCAAGGGACCTTATCATTACTAGTGGCGATTGAGGTAGTGCTCTTAAAGTAAACTCTCATCCAGCTTAATTCGCTCTGATAAAGCGTAATGGACACTAAAGACTTAGTAAGATGAACTCCCGGCAAACCCCCTATGTAAATGTTGCTCCGTTCTCTTTCTCTTCTTCCGCTACATAGATGTGAAGTTAGAGCTGCAGTCTAGTGACTGGAGAATAGTTTATTTTTCGCTAATTTGAGATTATGGATTTTACGCGTGAGGAATGATTTTCTTTTCTTTTCGGTATATTAATATTTACATTTGGTCTCTCATAAGTGTTACGTTGCTTAGCATGTAATAGTCAAGGACTATGGGAATTTTATGATGGGAATCGGTGAAAAGCAGAACTATTCTCTCTCTCTCTCTCTCTCTCTCTCTCTCTCTCTCTCTCTCTCTGATAATGGAATCCATCCACCACACAACTTCAAGTAATGGATTACTTTTATAGGCAGTCTTTTGTTAGCCATGAATCAATTTTCTTTAGACGTCATAAGATGATATTAATTATCTTGAAGTAACGTCTTGATTAATATATCTAGTAACGCCATATATATATATATATATATATATATAGGTTTTGTGTACAGAATGATATGGATGGCTTTTTGAGTCCATAAAACATTTCTTTCTTTTTCTATATTGTTTTAATTCTATTATTTACTTTTTTCTTTCCCGTTCGTACGTTCATATTCATATTTCAGTGTCATTCTGCATTGATTAACTGTATTTGTGATGGGTAACTATAAATAAACCTCTATCTACTTATATTTCTTTACTTTTTTTTCCGTCTTTAAACGTTATAAGTAATCAGAATATGGTTTATGGCAAATATTTTATTCCCAGGAGAGACTCGACTCTAGCGCGCGTGTGTATCAACGGACGCGGCGGATAAGTTGAAATATTCTGTGAAAATAGGGAAAGAAAACGCGCCACTCGGTGGATAATGAATGAACAAATATTCACTGCACACTTATGGACCACTTAGAATAGGATTCGCCTCAGTGGCCAGGGATCACTAAATGCCTTCCTTCGTATCCCCGTTGCATCCCCACCCTCCCGGGGATTCGTTCCTGACGCGTGTACGTTTTGGCGCGCGGTTCAGTTGGTCGTTGGCTGTGGTGGTGTGAGGGCCCCGTCCGCGCCCCTGTCTGTCTGTCCGTAAGTCTGTCGCTCACTGACGCGTCTCGTGGGAGTCTTTTTTAAAACACTTGCTGGTGTGTCTTGTTCCCCTGTATCGCTGCTCAAGATGATGTTCTGGGAACTCCATCTTGTTCTGTTGCTGGCTGCAGGTACGTTGACTATGCATGGTGTCATTAAGTTCTCCCAGGTGCACTGTACCGTATTTCTTTTTACTGGAGCTATACACGGTACTGTCCCATTCCCCATTTACACTGACGGTGCACTGTACCACACGTATGGTACAGGAAATTTCTCACAAGAACAAATACAGCCAAGTAACCTGTTTTACGAAGTTTCAAAAAGAAACTTATTTTCGTATTTCTATCATGAAAAGTAACACAAAATGCACTGGAATCAGAGACCGGTTACTTATGTAACCGACGTCAGTTAGCCAAGGGTCATTTAGTGCATAATTGAAAGAGGAATGATAGTCTTCCAAAAGGTCGTGGGTACTTAGGTTAGCTCACTGGATTGAGCCGGTTCCCGAATATAGATTATTTTTTCCTTCGTAGTTTTATGAGGACATTCGACATTATTGGATTGTATGTACATATACTTATTTACTAGTATATATTTAGTTATTTGATATAATCGATAATTCTTAGAGAAAATCTGAGTTACTTCTAAAGAATAGATTGAGAGAAAAAATTAATTGAAATTTGAAACTGGGTAAAAGAATGAGTTATGAGAGAATAAATTATTTCGGCTTTTAAATCGACAAGGGCAGGAGTGGAATATCAGGTCGGGGGTGAAAGCTAAAGACTTGATATTCCAGAATTCTAGACGTTGTCTCTGGAAAGAGCGTAGCTCTAAGGAGCAAGAGTCGAGATGACCGGGTTCACTGGACACGAACAAGGAAATTAAATCAATTGTTACTGACGCAAGTGACGTGACAGATTGAGTAAGATAGATCTATTTAAAGCCGCAGCTGGGGCAAGGCGGAGTCCAGGGCCAATTGTGCGAGCCCGAACCCCATTGTTTTTTTTAAAAGAGTCCGGGGACTTAAGAGGTTAGGTCTTGTGTAAAAGTCCTGGGCCAGTGTTTAGAGTCCGGGGACAGTGTTGAAGAGCCAGGGAACAGTGTTTGACAGAGTCCAAGAATCGCGTTTAAGAGTCCGGGGACAGTGTTAAGATTCCAGGGCTAGTTTTGTAGGGTCCGAGGCGAGTGTTCAGAGGTGCGGCCTGTGTTGAGAATCAGAGGCTTAATGTTGAAAATCTTGAGCCGTGGCCTGTGTTGATAAAGTGTGGAGCCTTTGCTAGTGGTAGGGGGACCTATGTTTAGTTTAGAGCCTGTGTAAGGAGTCTAAAGCCTCTGCTAAGGGCTCGCGGCTTGTTTGAAGTCCAAGACCTATGTTAAGGAGAGTTCGGTGCCCGTTGGAAGGGTCAGGGACCGGCATTAAGAGTCTGAAGCCTGTGTTAAGGAGAGTCCGGTACGTGTGTTAAGGACTGGGGCCTATTTGAAGGGAAGTCCAAGGCCTGTGTTAAGGACCCTGAAGCCTATTTGAAGGGAAGTCCGAGGCCTGTGTTAAGGACCCTGAAGCCTATTTGAAGGGAAGTCCTAGGCCTGTGTTAAGGACTCTGGGGCCTATTTGAAGGGAAGTCCGAGGTCTCTCAATAAGAGTCCGGGGCCTGTGAGAAGAGGATTCTGGGGTCTATAATGACAGTCCGAGACTTTACGGAGAGTCCGGGACCTGTGTGCTAGTTAAGAGAAGTCCAGGGCCATGGATTTGGCAACGGGCGCCTCCCTGGCTATGGATGTTCTTAAAAACGAACGAGATAAATTCCCTTCCAGTGTTCCCGCTTGGGTCCTTCCTTCCTGTAGCGGAAGTAACTGTTACCCGCTTGCCAAACCCTTCCCCTAGCCTGATGTATGTGTGTAGGTGTGCGTGTTTGTCTGAGTAGTGACGACTTGCCGGGTGCCAACCCTCCGGTCTGCCTGATTTGTGTGTGTGGATATTGAGGTTTTGTATTTTCAAATGGATATGTGAGTATATGTCTGTGTCTCTACACTCTGGACCTTAGAATGGATGTGTGATATCACCATGGCTGTTTAATGTGTTCATATGAACGAGTGGTGAGGAAGGTAAACTCGAGGGTCTTGTGTAAGTTTGAGAATGGAGAAAGTGGAGTGTTTTCAACACGAGGGAGTGGACGTGATAGCGGTTGGAACCACAGAGGTTGAAGTAAGCCATAGAGTGGAAGACAGGCGGAGGAAAGGCTAAGACTCTGAGTACATTAAAGTTTATTGAAGAGAAGGTCTATGTCTGTTTGGGCAGAGATGGGTATGTGTCAGGGAAGAGCAGGCCAGACAGTGTTGTACGGAAGCGAGTCTTGGAAAAGGGAATGGACGTGCTAGATACCAAACGCTTGGGGGGAAATGTGATATACGAGGCAGGTTGATCGTGTGGGACAATGTTTCTCAGATTTCCCCCTCTCCTGAATATAGATAAGTTGATTCACGCGCCCCCCCCCCCACACACCCAATCTCCTCCTCTCCCCAAAAGCCTATTAATATGACTTTAAAATTCTTAATAAACACCTGAGAATAATGGCACTTAGATTAAACGGTAGGCAGTGTATAGTGGCAACCTGTTAACCGGCCTCTGCAGTTGACAAACATAGCACTAATTAACCCAAGGCAATTGGGGGAGTTGCGGATATTTTGTTGTTGTTGTTCTTGTTTCATGTGTTAACTTATCATTGTTAAAAGTTAAATATTACTTCTTTTTGTTCCCTTGAGATACGCAGAAAGTTGAATTTTGTTACAGAAACTGGAAATGACACACACACACACACACACACACACACACACACAGGCAGATGTTAAAGGTAATAATTTCTTGGCTAAAGTATCAGGTTGATATTAAAGTTAATTAGCTCAGGTTAAATGAGGTCGATTTTTTTTTCTAAGGTGGGGGAGGAAGCCATTTCTTAAAGGTTATATGGTTGGAATTGGCTGAGGGTAGGACTGTCATTAACTGTGGAGGCTGTGTTATTATTCGTTCAGGCTCTGCTGGATAGAGAAGATGGGAGCTCTAGGAGAGGGGTGGAAGGTATGGCCTTAAATGACTGCTCTATAAGGAGCTGAGGAGAGAAGCTCTAAATTGAATGCTCCACAGGAGACTGAAGTATGAGGCTGTAACTCATTACTGTATATAGAGCAGGCGGATGAGGAGTCTCTCATTACTCTATAAGGGACAGAAGGGTGGGAGCTCTAAATCAGGGCTCTATAAGGAGCTGAGGAATGAGACTAGTTTCGTGTTCCATAAGGGGATGAGGGATAAGGCTCTCACTCTGTGCTCTATAAGGAGCTGAAGCTCTGACTCAGTGCTCTATAAGGATGCAAGGGACGAGGAACTCAATTGGTATCATGTGTGGAAATCGTTCCTCGTAAAATAGGACTCCAAAAGATAATAGATATTATAAGCAAGATCAAAGAAAACTAAATAACTCAATTACCAATTTTAGTTTAATGAAAAAGCACTTAATTTGTCTAAGTATGCATAGACAAAGTACTTTATTGATAACATACATGAAGGGTACATAGCTATCAAAGGAGAACCATTCCACTTTAAACCTTAGACACAACACAGCTCTCCTCTAATACTCGTATCTCTGTGATAATCAACGTGTAAAAGCTAAGACCAGCCATTTAAAAAAAGTTCAATAATTCAGCTTCAAGTAAAAAAAAAAAAAAAAAATGAACCAGATACAAAAATGCCACCTCTTTTGGGGTCTTTAAATACCTTCTCAGCGTCTACTACACTGATACATATTACCGGATCCTTTCCTCGGAGGTTTAATAAAGAGGCCAGATGAGCCAGTGAAGGGGTTTGACCTATTTACACGGGAAAAGACAACAGCCGTAGGGTTACCCAATGTAGAGGAAAGAAAACGGAAGACATGATCGGAACTTTCAAGTTTTTGAATTAGTTTGCGTGTGGATTTTTTAATCACATTTTGTTATATCAACATGAATGGCAAAAAGACGAGACAGGGGAGATGCGAAGAGAGTGTTTTAATGTGTTATTGGATAACTGAAACAAATAAATAAAAGTATAAAGAACAGAGAGAATATTAGTACGAAAGAAAATATAATTCACTGAAGAGAAGTTGAGTAAACCGGGAACTCTACGAGTGTAGAATTCCTCCCCTGGGCATAAGTAGGTCACCACAAATATACACATATACACTCCAACCCTCGTGACGCTTATCCCCCCCCCTCTTCCCCCCCCCCCACTTAGGGGAGAGGGTGAAGCCAAAATCAGTGTTGTGAAAGACAACAAGATAAATCCGGCTTGCGCATCCAGGCCTTCGTTATGTAGGGAGTTGGGTCACCTGTGGCCAGCCAGCCCCGGATTATGTACGCCCGTTTGGCTGTTCTTGACCTCGCTTGTTGTTGACCCGGGTTATTGATAACCTCTGCCGTTGTTGACCCAGGCTCTTGAAGACTTGGGCCATTGATGACCAGGACTTTTGTTGACCTGGGTTATTGATAACCTGGGCCGTTTTTGACCCAGGCTCTTGAAAACTTGGGCCATTGATGACCAGGACTTTTGTTGACCTGGGTTATTGATAACCTGGGCCGTTGTCGACCCAGGCTCTTGAAAACTTGGGCCATTGATGACCAGGACTTTTGTTGACCTGAGCTACTGATAACCTGGGCCATTTCTGACCCAGGCTCTTGAAAACTTGGGCCATTGATGACCAGGGCTTTTGTTGACCCGAGCTATTGATAACCCGGGTCGGTGTTGACCTGGGGTTTTTGATAACCTGGGCCGTTGTTGACGTTGGGCTACTATTGACCCAAGCTGTGGTTGTTGACCTGTGCTGTTGGTGACCTTTTGCTACTGTTGACCAGGAAGAAATCTAATAAGCGTCATTGAAATGGCTTTGCAAAGAGTTCATTTCTGGTGATAGGGTTTAGCTTAACCGGTAGTTTATTTTTAGCTTTTTTATTAATTAGCTTTGCTTGTGGGGAAGAACACAGCTTAGGAATCATAGCAGAGCTTCAGCTTTATCAAAGTGTACAATCATTCCCACTGTATAGCTTCATCACAGCTAAGTTCTACGTTAGCTTTACCAAAGCTAAGTCCTATAATAGATTTACCATCGCCATTTTAACATAGATATAGCTGACTTTGTGTATAGAACTAAGTGCAAATTTCACTTAGCCATAATGATGGTGGTGATTGTTGGAGATGATGTTGGTGAGTGTTGGAGAGGGTGATGGTGTGCGCTGGAGGTGGTAGTGGTGGTGAGTGTTGGAGATTAACCTTCGAACGTCTTTTGTAACCCGGAACGGGTTTTGTTCTCCTTTGTAACCCTGAAATTATAATCCAACGCCGTTACATAACCTGGCATTAATGATTCAGTTCTCTGTGTAATCAGGAGTTATATCTAGCGTTTGTAAGGTGTCGTCTGAACTCCGTGGTCGTTCAAGAGAACGCGGGATCGTATGTACGTTAGTTCCTGTAAGGCAGAGTGAACGTTAGTTCGATTCTACCCCCTACCCCTCCCTCATGCCAATTCCCTCTCACCTCACTCTCCCTTTCCTCACTTACTGCTCTCCCCTCTCAACATCATGCCTCCTCATTAATTACTCTCACTTGACTTATCACCTCGTTTATACCATGTTTCACATTATTCTCATTGTTTCCGTCAGATCTGTAATTACCTGTTTGTAATTATTCGTATGGTTCAGGGGAGAGATATCTACACTCGTGGGGCCTCGTGTGTGTGTGTGTGTGTGTGTGTGTGTGTGTGTAGGGATGGACACCATAAGAGCGTTATCATGTGGTATTATGAACCAGATAGTCTCGGCTACCAGATGTTGTCGGAGGGGACAAGATAGGGATAAATGCGGGCGGGGTGGGGTGTGTGTGTGTGTGGGGAGGAGGAGGAGGTGTCTGGGGTGGTAATTGGGGAGATGGGGAGGGGGGAGAACCGAGCAGAAGGGGTATTGAGGGGGGGAGGGGGTGTTTGGTGCTGACTTGAGATGCAAGGAGGGTATCTGGACCGGTTTGTCGTACGTGGACCACTGCTACACGGACCGGTACAGACCATTAGCTGTTTGGTAATGGAGCAGGATCTGTCTGGGACATGGACCAGTGTTGAATGGACCATGGATCTCCTTATATGGACCGTCGGTTGTATAAGACATGGACCGGTCGGTAGATGGACCACTGGCTCTGTAATACATGGACGTTCGATTGGTTGTACAAGACATGGACCGGTCCGTAAGTGGACCGACCCTCGGCTGTATGGATTGGACATTTTGGTCAGGGGACATCATGGAACATTTGATCATGGGCTATAATGATGGTGGGACATAGTGAGGGAGAGGGAGACGCCATGATGGAGGTAGTGTTGGAGGAGGCAAGATGCTTTCAGTGGGGGAGATTTATAGGGCTTCGGAAAAGAGTAATTAGTATAGTGTTTAATTGCCGGTAAATAGGCTGTTAGAGCCATCCTTCAAGTATATATTTAGCACTCTATAAGTGTGTGTGTGTAAGTGTAAAGTAAACGTTGCCACCAAAAGTTTGAAAGAAAAGTTATAAGTTTTTTTGTCTGATTTTTATATATATTTTTTCATGTTTGATTTTGGAGTTTCTAAGCTTATTTTGAGACCTGTACATTGCTGGTCTTGGGGGGAGGGGGTTATCAGGTCTGACCTGTGGACACTTAGCATCTGTACAGGTCACAGGTCCTGCAGTCACTTTACCTACACACCTGAAGAAGCTCCACACCTGGCAACTTGAGGCCACCCTCTCCACACACCTGCAGCAGCGAGCGCTACGCCTAGCCACCCTTCCCACACACCTGAAGCAGCAATACACCTGGCCACTTGTGGCCACCCTCTCCACAGACACCTGCAACAGCGCCACACCTGGCCACCAGTATCCGCACTTGGATCTTCGTATATCTTCAGTCACATCTTGTCTGCCTTTGGTAAATATTATGTTAGCTCTTCATTTAAGTCGGAGACGAGAGAGAAAATATTACTCTGTAAACAGACCTGGACCTGTGGCGGTGAGAGGAGTGGCTGACCTGAGGTCCCGGACCTGTGGTGGTTAGGAGAGTGGCTGGAATGAGGACCTGGACCTGTGGCGGTGAGGGGGAGTGACTGGAATGAGGACCTGGACCCGTGGTGATGAGGAGGGGGTGGCTGGAATGAGGACCTGTACCTGTAGTGATGAGGAGAGTGGCTGGAATGAGGACCTGGACCTCTAGTAGTGAGGAGAGTGGCTGGAATGAGGACCTGGACCTCTAGTAGTGAGGGAGGTGGCTGGAATGAGGACCTGGACCTCTAGTAGTGAGGGAGGTGGCTGGAATGAGGACCTGGACCTGTGGTGGTGAGGAGAGTGGCTGGAATGAGGACCTGGACCCGAGGTGGTGAGGCGGGTGGCCGGAATGAGGAGCAGGTGGGACGATGCTGTGGGCCCGTGTGGCCTGGACGTACTCGCACGCCATAATTCCCCTGTGGTCTGAGCTCCGCCTCCTCCCGCAACAGCAGCATTGTAATGAACAAGACGCAAAACCACAGTCCCCCCTTCCCCCCTCTCTCTCTCTCTCTCTCTGGCCCTCACCCAACTCAGCCTCCTCGTCTTTCCTCCCTTCGAAGCCTCACTCCACCACAGGAGGAGTGACATGTTTAAAGGGAGAGAGAGAGAGAGAGGGAGAAAGCCTCAAAGGAAAAGGAGTGTTCCCTTCGTCTGTGTCGTGGGGTCCAGTGAACCCAGGACTCTGGGGTAAGTGCCACCAATTTGAAAGCCATTTCTGGCGTTCGACACACACACACGCACACACACACACACACACACAGTAGGAAAGACATCCGGTAAGTTGCCAACCGTGCTGTGATTCTGTTCCCCCCAGAGTCAGGGGGGTTTTAGTTCTTGGACGCCTCAGGAGCCAAGATGACCCGTTGGTGTGCTGCATTCTCTCTCTGTCGTCCGTGGCGGTGGCGGTGTTGGTGGTGATGGTGGCGGTGTTGGTGAACCCGAGCGGCCCGTTCTCTCCACCCATCGTGTGTCGGCTGGGAAGGTGGGTGTAGGCTGAACAGCCTCAGCGAGACGGGCAACTGAGTAGAACCGACTGCTGGCGTGAGGAAGTGGGGAACCCACTTCCTCCTGCCGCCTCCTACTCTTTGATTCCACGCTGCCCTCCCCCCCTCCTGCCGGTGCTCCTTCAGGAGGACGATGGAAGGGGCAGGACAAAGAGAGGAAAGGAGGGGGGGGGCAGGAAGGTGAGAGGGTAGGGAAGAGGTGGGAAGGGGAGAGGAAGGGAAGTGAGAGTCGAGGAGAGGGAGGGAGGTTGAGAGGAGAGAGGGGGGAGAGTAGATGCAGAAATGTGAGAGTTAGGAGAGACAACAAGGTGAGGGAGAGGGAGAGAGAGAGAGAGAGGGGGGGGATGGGAGGGGGTCACAAAGATCGTTAGCTCCCCCGGATCACGTTGAGGATGTGGAGGGTACGCGGAAGGGGTGGGTTGGGGTTGGGGGGGGTCCTCCTAGTCACATGACCCACAACCCTCCCTTGATCGGGTCTGCTGCTGCAGGTTGTAGCTGTGAGGCAACGCCTCCTCGTCTACCAGTCTTTCCCCACCCTCTCATTTGATGCCCCTCCCCCCCTTACTCACCTTCCCTTTTAGCGCCTTCTCCCCCTCCCCAAGTGTCATGTGAAGGGGCGCTGGTGTTGGCCCTGTTGCCTCTGAGATAGTAGTAAAGGTCAGGATAATATTATTACCCCGTGGGTGAGTTCAGATCCTCTCTCAGGCCCTAGACAGTGGCCTCACTCACCACCGTCACAGATTATTAAACGGTTTTCCCAGAGCATTGTTGGTACAGCGTTAGCTGATGATGCGGCGGTGGTGGTGGTGGTGGTAAAGCTTTACGCGTCGTGTGTTGAAAAGTATTGCGGGGTCCAGTTATGCCCTACGGAACTCCACGTGGGGAAGCGAGTCCGGGTGGGACGTAGTGAGCTCGAATACGAAAGAATTGTGAAGAGTGATTAAAACGTACGAGAAACTGGTTGCCAAAGCTGGAGATGTTAATCTAATTTTAGTCTCCTTAATCAAGATATTTTTTTGTCTTTTTTTTTCTTTTGGGCTCTCGTGATGCAGGCTGCGCATAGCAACAGGCGCTTGGATCCAGACTTGAACAGGACCAGACGTCAGTTGAAGGCTCAGGAAACCATTCTAAGCTGCTTAACGAGCTAAGCTTGACCTCTTGACCCTACGATGGCCTGGGGAAGTACTCAGGGAGGGTGGAAAGTAACTAGGGCGTGGGAAAGTAGCCAGGGTGGCGGGGAAGTAGCCAGGATGCCGGGAAGTAGCCAGGATGGCGGGAAGTAGCCCGGCGTGACCGGAAGCAACAGTAGCGATCGGGAAGTCGTAACGCAAACGGACATTAGAGAGGAGAGCGGACGGGCCCGTGGGAAGAGATGACCATAGGAAATGGTAGTCATCAGGAAGCAAACAGAGCCCCAGGTACGGTCATCTTGGCCATTTACCGGCTACCTGGAGATGATTTACACACACACACACACACTGGACTCCGCGGTGTAGTGGTTGGCGTTTGCTGACCAGGAGTCTATTCAGCCCACGTGGGGTTCGAGTCCTGGGGGCTGCAGTCGGCGTACACTCGACCCAGGTGTTCATCCTTCCCCCGGGGCTGGTCGATGAATGGGTACCTGGCTCCTGTGATATGTGAGTGTGTGTGTGTGTGTATGCATATAAGAATAAGGACATGGTGTATATATATATATATATATATATATATATATAT
>JAYMFT010424236.1:0-17480 GCA_038088735.1 Panulirus argus
TTGGAGAGAGAGAGAGAGAGAGAGAGAGAGAGAGAGAGAGAGAGAGAGAGAGAGAGAGAGAGAGTTATGAATATATGGTATGGGAAGAAAGCTATTAACTGTAAGGGGTTTCTAAGCAAAGAGAGAGAGTTATAAATATATGGTTTGGGAGGAAAGCTATTAACAGTAAGGGGTTTCTAGTAGAAAGAGAGAGAGAGTTATGAATATATGGTATGGGACGAGAGCTATTAACTGTAAGGGGTTTCTAGCAGAGAGAGAGAGAGTTATGAATATATGGTTTGGGAGAAGTTTCTAGCAGGAGAGTATATAGTGTGCGCAATTAGGCAGAAAGCGATTCCAGATGAAGGTTGGTCTATGGTAGAGGTGTTTAATCCATTTATAGAGGATAGGTGAGGGAAGTTAATACAAGGGTCTTGGAGAGAGAGTAAGGTATGCAGTCTGTTGGTGTGGGAGGCCTGGTAGGTAAGTCAGTTGTTGTTTGCTTGAGACACAGTGCTGGTGGCCCATTCAAGTGAGACATTACTGAAGTTGTGGTTGAGTCTGGGAGAGAGGGTGAAAAGAGAATGTTGAAAATACATGCAAATAAAAGCAAGGTTACCAAGATTAGGAGTGCAAAGGGACAGGTCAGTTGAGGTGTGAGTTTGAATGGAGAGACCTTGGAGGAAGTGAGGTGTATTAGATATCGGAGATTAGACATAGCAGAGAATGGATCCATGGAAGGTGAAGCAAGTCATTAGGTGGGATGAGGGGACAAAGGTTCTAAAAGCAATGAGGAATGTGTGGAAAGAGAGGTCACCATTTGCGAGGGCAACATTGGTCAGTGGCAGTATCATAACCAATGAGGTAAGGATGTGATGCTACTGAGGTATGGGCTTAAAACCTGGGAAATGCTTTGAATCTCAGTGCCTCCAGGGGATACTCTAGTTTTCTGGAGCAACTAAGTCTCACCCTGCCTTCTCATAGTAACCTCACTACTACACTCTTACAGGTGGCACACAAGGGGGAGGCACTGTCCAATTCCATTAGGACAATAGTGATAGTAGTTTTTCTAAAATACAGACAAACACTTAACCAGTGCAGGGGTTTTAGTTTTTCAGACAATTTAAGAGCCCCACTGCCTCTGGGAAACACTGCACTGAAATTGTCCTCTGCCAGTGGCCTGTCAAGGGTGAAGCACAAAAGGCTAAGAAGCAGCACTGGAGTCTACTACACTCATTTTACTCTAAGTTGGCGAAGAAGCCATGCCCCTCTTCCATTGCTAAGGTAGCTGATTGGTTCATATACAATGTTTGTGTTGCTATCCATTTATTCACACAAAGTTTGCTCACAGTTTTTAATCAGATCTGTTCTTCTTTATAATATCAAAACTTGGAAACATAAAAATTTAAATAATTTTAAGGCAATAGCACTTTAGATAAAATGTTAAGAATGTTAAACATGTTTCAAAAACAGTCGAAGTCAAGGACAACATTGTTTTCAAATGAAGCCTATTCATTATTTCTTTGTTTTGTAACAAATAAAAAGTGCAAATGCCTTAAAACCATTTAAATTATCATGTTCCCAATTTTGAACATTATTATACAGAAGAATAGGTTTGATTATAAACTGTGAACACACTTAGTGTGAATAAATGGATGGCAATATGAACATCATATATGAACCTATCAGCTACATTAGCTATGGAAGAGAGGCATGGCTTCTTCTCCAACTTAGCATACAACGACTATAGTTATGCTGGGGAATAAAAGGGACAAGTGACTAAGGGTGATGGTGCTGAATGTAAATGGGATAACTGATAAGAGCAAAATGAGGGAGCTTGAGGAGAAATTCAGAAGTTATAGTTTGGATGTGCTTCACACTGGGAAAACCCATATCGGATAGGGGAGGGTGATGGTGCTGAATGTAAATGGGATAACTAAAAAGAGTAAAATGAGGGAGCTTGAGGAGAAATTCAGAAGTTATAGTTTGGATGTACTGCACATTGGGAAAACCCATATCGGATAGGGTGTATGGAATGAAAATGGAAATGATGAATGTATATTATGGGTGGGTATGGACGTAGGAGAGGTATGGATGGGAATGAATGAAAATTATCAGGTAAGAGGGAAAGAAGGATGTTCAATTGTGGTATCAGCAAAAGTATGGGATGAGATGGATCAAGAATAGTGTGGATGAAAGGAAAGACAAACTGTGAAGCATGCATGGGTGTGCGTATATGTGTCTGTGAATATGAAGACTGTGCAAGGTAAGAATGAAATGAAGTGTTTCTGGAGAAAAGTGAAAGACTGTATAATAGCTTGGAGATGGGTGATATGAATGTGACGGTGGGAAGTAAGCCAGCACTTAAGTGGTTGTCAAGTTGCACTCCTCTGACCCAGGTAGCTGTCTTTTTATTCTGCCTCACACACACATAGACTACTGGCATTCTGTCTACAAATAAACAATCTCTCCTTGACATACATAATGCCTGACAACACTTAACTCACAAAGCTCATTCTTGGTAACTCCAGATTTTCCTGCAGTGAGCACTATGTACTAGACCTGCCTTTTGGCAAAATGGTAGAAGCAGTAGATAGAAGTAGGTAGGAAAATTTAGGCAGGATTATTAGGTAGAAGTAGTGGGTAGGAACATCAGGAAGGAGCATTAGGTAGAAGTAGTCATTAGGAATATTAGGTAGGAGCCTCAGCAAACACTTCACGAGAGTTGCACTCTGCCAGTGGCCTGTTAAGGGTGAGGCACTAAAGGCCAAGAAGTGGTGCTGGAGTTCACTAGTTATGGAGAGACTTTTTGCCATGGCCAACCCCTTAAGGGAGTTCCAGTTGGTAATAGATGTGAGAGATATAGAAAGGTAGACAGATAGGTGGGACGTGAAGATATTGGTGAGATAGCTAGTAAATGGGGAGTGCCTGAAGCAAATGTGAATGAAAGTTATCCTGTGGATGTCTGTGCTGAAAGGGGTCTGTACCTTGCAAACACTTTTTTTAGCACAAGATGATTCGCAAGTATACATAGATGAAAAATCATGGAAGAGAAGAACACAATTGTTTGACTGACTATGTGGCAATGGATGAAAGGTTGAGAAAGGTTCTGCTAAATGCTAGAGTTATGAGAGGATTCTCTGGAGATTCTAACCATTTTGCAGTTCTTGTGGGGGTGAGGATCAGAGAGAAGTGGAGGTGTAGTGTAAGGAAGAATGGAGAGGTAAAAAAGCTAGTAAGTGAGAAGATGAATCAGAAAGAATACGAGGAGGGGTATGAAAGGAGGGCGGTTGAAAGTTTAGGTGGAAGTACAGTAAATGTAGGGATGCAGTTACATGTGAATGAGGAGTTTGAAATGTTTAAAGAATGTTAAAAGTTGTAGAATTAGTAGTTGATACAAAATTATGAGATAGAGGAATAAAAAGGAGAATACATGGCAGATGGATGAGATTAGAAATGCTGTGTAAGAGAAGAAAAAGGCATAAGGTAGATATGGAAGTTCAGCAAAAGAGGTGGGAAAAATATACAATGTGTAGCGTAAATGGAATGTTAAGAAACTGATAGATGAAAGTAAAGAAAAAGTACATGAAGATTCTGGAGGAAAGTTGAGTGAAAAGTTTAGGGAAAACAGAAATTGTACTGGAAGGAGGTGAAAAAGGTGAGAGGTGGATGTAAGAGCAGAAATGTTAATGAGAGAAGTAAAGAAGGGGAGTTGCTGAATCAAAAAGAGGAAGTGAAAGGAAAATGAAAAGAGTACTTTGAAGAACTGATGAATGTGGGAGAAGGTGAGACAGCAGTTGTTAATGCATGAGTATGTGGAACGGAAGGAAGAGATTACAAGTGCAAGGGTCTATAGTAAGAAGGGAGGTAAGAAGAGTGATAATGAGACTGAGCATATGAGACACCTGGAGTGAATGGGATTATGGCTGAAATGCTGAAGTATGTGGGAGAAAGTACCTGAGGATTAGGTAAAATCCATCATTGTTCCTTTATTCAGAGGAAAAGGTGCTAAGGATATATGTAGAAATTTAAGTATACCAGGAAAAGTGTATGCAGGAGTACTGACTGATACGGAGAGGGAAGTGAATGAACACAGAATAAGTGAGGAGCAAGGGGATTTAAGAAAAAGGAAGGGGATGTGTGGATCAGTTTTTTGTAGTGAAAATGGCAGTGATGAAAATAATACAATTAAAAGTAAAATGCTGTATGCAGCTTTTATGGATATGAAGAAAGCTTATGGTGGAGTCGACTGGAATGCTTTATGGGATGTGATAAGAATATATGAGGTAGGAGGACAACTGTTGAATGGTGTGAAACACTTCTAAATAGCAGCAAATGCATGTGTAAGGGTGGATGATGAATTGAGCAAAAGTTCTGGTATACATGTGAGTGTGAGGAAGGGTTGTGTGATGTCATCGTGGCTTTTTAAAATATATATGGATGAAGTGATGAGAGGTGAAAGCAAAACTAGGGAAAGAGGATGCACAGATGGAGTGTAGCAGTGAGGTATGGTGGCTATAGAGAAAAAGAGGACCCCCATTCTAAAACTATGTGGCC
The DNA here is from genome assembly GCA_038088735.1 of Panulirus argus. Classification (NCBI taxonomy): domain Eukaryota; kingdom Metazoa; phylum Arthropoda; class Malacostraca; order Decapoda; family Palinuridae; genus Panulirus; species Panulirus argus. The sequence continues at coordinate 4,537 of JAYMFT010424236.1, forward strand.
AGAGCCTCCACCCCTCCCTATCCTGTACTGAGACTGCTTGATAAGAAGGGGACCAGAGATGGAAGTTATAAGAGTCTTTCCTATCTTAGTTCATTGATCTAGGGTATAACAGAAAGATCCTTCCTCAGCTCAGCAGGATGGGAATCAAAGGTAGGGTCTCATCTATTCTATGACTCCAGGGTTAGGGAGTATGGAGAAAGATTAGCATGAAGATCAAATGTAGGACTCCCATCCAAACTATGACTCCAAGGATAAGGAATGTGGAGAAAGCTCAGCATGATGGGAATCAAAGGTAGGACTCCCATCCACACCCACAGTCTCTACCATGAGAATGTGGGACCAAAGGAATTACTGTGGGGGTCTTGGGGACACACGGATGAGGCTATGCACTACACACTGAATCTAAAGGGGTTTCCGGATGAGGCTATGCACTACACACTGAATCTAAAGGGCTGGGAAACCCTCTCTATCCTGGTACTACAGAAAAAGAGATCTTGGGGAACAAGTATACATACAGCACATACACTTGGGGATCAATGCTGTAACAAATGCCAGAACATTTACTCAAGAAAACTGTAAAGACTAATTGTCTGCAGTCAAATATCAGCACATTTAACTACATGTTTAAGATGTTTAACAGTTATTCATAAAATATATACTGAACATTAGAATATGCTTTTCAATTTTGGTTCCCTCACTTAATCCTGGTTACCTTAAAAATTTGTTCAATATTTGGACAAAAATTTGTTGTTAAATTATCTACTTTTCACAACAAAATGAAAGAAATACATCTAAGACGAAAGGATATGTACAAAAAAGTGAAGTAACATACCGTATATAGCTTTAGTATAATGCTGAAGTGTAGACCCCTTAGTGGTGAAGAAATAAAAGGTGGAGGAGGGTTTTGAAGGTTGTGCATTATTCAAATTCTCTGTTGTCTAATAAAAAAATGAAAGAAATACATGTAAAGGTAAAGGATATGTACAAAAATGTGAACTAAAATATCTTATATGGCCATGGCATAACAGTGAAGTTAATTTGGTGGAAGAGGGTGTGTATTATGGTTCGATACAAATCTTAGTCACTACTTATGCTGACCCTGTCTGGCAGAAACCAAGGCCACATCAGTAACCATACAAATGTCGTGATACTGGAGGGCAGTTCAAAAAAGGCCACTGAAGATTACTGCTACAGTAAAAATATGACTCCCGGCATTCCCCAGTATATCAGTTACATGCCTCCTGATGTTTAAGGGTTAGACAAGCACAAAATATCAACAAGGAAGGTCTGAAAGAAAGCAACAAAGACAGAGCCTGAAATAACACAGCTGGGTTTCGAGGAATGGTTAAGGCCATAAATTTGTCCACTATGGGGAAGAGAAGAGTAAGGGAACACCCTAATATAACATTCGAGTCTCTAATGTCAACAGTGAAGAGGACTAGTGAGATGTAAAGAGAAAAACCAGAGGCCATACCAAGAAACATGCCAGAAAAGATGTAAAAAAGTATTTCTACAGAAAGAGAGTAGTGGAATAAGCTAAATTAAGAAAATGTGAATGCTGACAAATAATAAAACTGTGAATGCTGACAAAATTGACAAGCTTAAAAAGCTGTGTGACAGCAGAGAAAATTCATGTGATGGAGCCCCACAAGTATAGAATCCCCTCTCTTTACTATAAATATATAATTCAAAATAAAAATCAGATAAACACACACTTTCTATGTAGATCATGAAAAGTTCTACAAGACTGAGCTCAGTCCTACACAAAAGGGATGGCTGGGTGGACTATTTGTATCTGAACTGCCAGAAAATATTTGACACTGTACTGCAAGAGAGGTTGTTAAGAAGCAGGATCACCAAGTAGGAATAATGGAGAAACTCCTTTGGTGGATAAAGATTATCACAGTGGGATGGAACAGGGGACACATGTTAAAGGAGCCCTTTCCAAATGAGTGGAGGTGATTAGCAGAGTGCCACAGGGTTCCATTTTGGGACCATTACTCTTCCTGATCTATGTGAAGAACTTGCTTGAAGGTAAGGACTCCTACTTAAATATGATTGCAAATGATGCAAAGGTCATGAGGGACCTAAACAGATTCCAAAATTGGTTTGAAACATGGTTGGTGAAATTTAAACCGAACAAATGTACAGTGATAAGGGTGTGACAAAGCAAAAGGCCTCAATAAGATTATTAGCAAGCAGGAAATAAGCTTCAAGATTCTGCGAGTAAGAAGGAATTGGGAATTAACGTCGTCCCTAAGCTGTCGCCAAAGTACCATACTAAGATAATAATCAAGGAGGCGAACTGCTAGCAACTATCAGAACAGCTCTCAGGTAAATGGTTAATGAAATATTTAGCAGGTAATTCATATGATACACAAGGCCAAAACTAGAACATGCTTCTCAGGTTTGGTTAGCACACCTAAAGAAGCATAAAGGTTCTAGGGAGGTTCCAGAATTAAGAGAGCTAAGTTACAGGGAAAAGATGGAAGCTTCAAATTTGCCCATCTTCGAAGAAAGACGTAAGAGCATTGACCTGATCACAAACTTCAAGTTTTTAAAACAGATCAACAAAGTGGTGGACATTGAACCATTCTTCATGATATTTAGGAACAGAGCAACATAAGGACATATAAAATCAATAAAGAAACTTGCTGAAAAGGGTGTACAGAAATACTTTTGTGGTATAAAAGTGGTGGATGAATGGAAGAGACAGACTGAATATATGGTTAACGCAGACAGTAGACATAAGAGATTGTTTGATAAGAAAATGTTTGAGATGGGTCCCCATGAGTGTAAAACCCCCTTACCATACAGTACAAATAGGTATTTACAAAAATACAGATAATTGCATACACAAACAGTCAATAGCAACTGACCAGAGAAGAGCTCCTGACAGAGCTCCCCATCATTTTGAGATTTTTAAGAGTCTGCAGCTCATGAAGTCTTTAATGTACAAATAAGGGAGGAAGCAGAATGTGAAGGGACCCCAGAATGATACATTAGATATCAATTTTGAGAGTGCCAACTTCTCAGAGTTTCATAGGGCTTGGGAGTGGATGTTTCTCTGATTCAAATACAATGCCCGGGAGTGTTACCAACTTAGGTGAAACAATTTCTTTTATATTTTGTGCTTTTTCAAAGAGATCCAATTTCTAAGAGAGTGAGTGGCTAACATGGGGAAATGAACAACTGTAACTAAGCTTTACTGAATAAAAGCGAAGCTGTGACTTAACGAAAGGGAATAAAATTTTAGTGTTATCAAAAGGCCCCACTGTCAACATCACTAAACTCACAAGCATCCCTTTGAAATTCCAGCACCAAGCAGATGGAATGGTAGTCTACTCTCGTTTTCAATGTTTTTTAACCTACTTTTTTCTTTTAAGCAACTAGAAATTATGATATAAACAAAATCATTTGCCATTTTTGTCTGCGAGGCTTCCCACTGTCCAAACAAATTATATAATAACACAATTTTGTTCATGGTTTTACATAGTAAGTGTCTGATATGTCATTTTTGTGCCCCTGGTGCAAGTAAGAAAATCAGTTTTCAATGATATAAAAGAAATACTTCTTTTCTTATGCATAAGTATTTAAAAAAAAAAAAAAAAAATGTCCCAAAAGGATACCTTTCTTACAACTTAACTGTACTTGCAGCAATTACATCATTACAGAAAATAAAACTGAGACCTATTACAATGACTATGGAATTCAAGAAGAAAACACTGAGGCACCATACAGTTCTGACAAAAGCACTAGCTTCATGAACGGTAAATAAATATAATTTCTCACCTTACACCTTCTGATATTGGTAATGCTCCATGAAGTTGCTGGCCACGATGTAATAATCCTCTGCCTACCTGATGAGTATACCCTAATCTTTGTGAAGACACTTCATTCCTCATCGGTCCAAAGTAGAGTTCTCCATCAGTGTAGTCTTCATTCAAGGAAACATTTAGAGTTACCTGAAACAATGGCATTAAAATATTAATTTAACCTTTGTATGTATCATATCAAGATAGCGAATAATTTTTCACTTTAAACAAGAGTGTAGCCAAAAATGGGTCATGCTGTAAACACTGCAATAAGCGAGCCTTACACACTTTAATCTTCCAGTACATCTTTCCACCTTATCTCTTCCCTGCCTCCTATTTCTATGTTCTCTACATGAACATACTCACAATGACTCTTTCCTAATTCTTGTCCACTGAGATTTTTTCCTTTTCCATTATTCGTTAAAACTCATGGCCACTTGTTTCCTTACTCCTTTTAGTTATCCCTGATAACAACCACTACTATATTCCTTTCTATTCAATTTCTATCTACCTATCTATATCTCTGATGCCTGTTCCCCCCGGGAACTCCCTCACAGGGGAGGCCATGAAAAATAAAGTCTCCATAATTGGCAACTCCTGTGCTGCTTCTTAGCCTTTAGTGCCTCAATTTCTCACCTCTTTATTCTTTCTTTAATCAAAAAGGCTCTTGTCACAGTGAAAAGTCATCAAGGCCACAACTTGAAAGAATAAAAGGGAAAACTAAGAAGTCAATCAAAATAGCAAACATGTATAATCAATGTATGGACTGAAGAGACATAAAGTTAACCCTACTTAGTTCTTATGAAACAGAAGGTATGACCAGAAATTATGACACTAAAGATGTAAGACAGTTCTCTGCATTACTTTAACACCCCAAAGCTAGTACAACTTCCATCACACCCCTGAATTATACTCTGTTCTGTTATTTTCAACTCCATTCTCACTCAGAGTAAGTGGACTAAATACATATTTTCATTTTTACATACATGCCCTAAACTTAACAAATAAAATTAATTCATCAAGGGAGATTAATATCTACATTTACCAGGGCAGATTGAGCTGTCGGGTAATTGGGCATGGACCAAGGGTCTACGCCCTCAGGGGACCCTCAGTGAAGTCGATATAAGGAAAGTACGAAACCAATCTATGTAAAGCTTGTACGTGATACTGAATTACTAATAGCAAGGTAGCTAGCAGCCAGGAGTGTCAGCTGGTAATCCTAAGCTTAAAGTCCTTTTCTGTGTGGCTGTGTGACCACTTGAGCCCCTTATAATTCAAACCTTCTTCTTTTTCTTTCATACTTTTCTGCAGTTTCCCACATTAGCTAGGTAGAGCCAGGAAAATATGAAAAAGAGGCCTCATTTGATCATATTTATCCTCCAGCTATCATGAGTAATATGAAGAAACCTCAGCCCTCTATCCGCATCCAGTTCCCACCGACCTTTCTGTGGTTTCCTTTGACTGCTTCACAAGCACTCATTCTGTTCACTGACAGCATGTCACCCCTGTCATGTCACCTCCTGCATCCAATATCACTCTAATTTACTTTATCCCATGCACACTTTCATCCTCCTGTATGTGCAGGCCACAAGCACTCAAAATCTGTTGCACTTCATCCATCCATCTTCAACTTGGTTTCACCTTTCTCCTTGTCCCCTCCACTTCTGACACATACATCCTCTTAGTTAACCTCTCCTCACTCATTCTCTCCATATGTCCAAAGCATTTCAGCATATTCTCCTCAGCTCACTCAACTATACTTTTCTTGTTACCACACCTCATGCATACCCTTTTATCACTTACTCAATCAAACCACCTTACACCACGTGGTGTCCTTAAACCTTTAATTCCCAACACATCTGCTGTCCTCTGTATATTCTTATCTACAGAGGTCTCATGTCTACCAAGGTATTATCAAATGCAGCATCCACACTCAAGATAATGGAAACCATGTTACCAACTTCTGTATACAGTTGTGAGTATCCATGGTATTTTTTTCTACCCACTGAACAAGTATTGTGGTAGATGAGGGCAAGTGTTCTATCTATCTATCCATATCTCTGATGCCTGTTCCAACTGGAACTCCCTCAAAAGGGTGGCCACAGCAACAAAGTCTCCATAACTAAAGAACTCCAGTGACGATTCTTAGCCTTTAATGCCTCACCCTTAACAAACTACTGGCAGAGGGTAAGTCTAGCACTGTGTATGCAGAGGTTCCTACCTACTTCTTCTACCTAATACATCTGCCTAAATATACCTACCTACTACTTCTATCTACTGCTCCTACCATTTTGCCAAAAGGCAGGGCTAGCGCATAGTGCTCACTGCAGGAAAATCTAGAGTTATGAAGAATGAGCTGCGTGAGTTAAGTGTTGTCAAGTGTTATATATGACAAGGAAAGATCGTATTTTGTGGATAGAATGCCAGTAGTCAACATATTAGTGAGGCAGAAAGACAGCTACCTGGGTCAGAGGAGTGCAACTTGACAACCACAAAAATGATGACTCACTAAGCACGTCACTTACCCTTCTGATACTCAGGTGGGTAGCACTGGTATCATCATTCCACCTTCCCCTCAATTTCCCCCCTTTTCCATACTCTTTCCACATCTGACACGCATACACTTTTAGTCATCCTCCCCACACTTGGTCATTATATCCTACCTCAGTGAGGCTGTGCTAAGAGCGAACTAACAACAGTCTCATTTGCTCACATTCACTACTTAGCTTTCATGTGTTAATGCAACAAAATCAGAGCACATCACCCACAGCCAAATCCCAGACTGTTCCATACTTTTACTGGACTTCTTCATATGCCCTCATTCAGTCTACTGAGAGCATGCTGCCCCCTGTATGTCACACCAATATGATTCATTTTGTCCTAAACTAATCTGTGTTAGGATGGAAAAAAGCAGATCTGGCAGAAATGTCTAGTCATCGTATGCTCCTAAAGAATTCTGAGTTCCCAGACGGGTTAATCCCTGGGGATGAGTAAACTACTCACTTACTATGGTGGCTGAGGGTAGGACCAAAATGAGAAAGCTTCTGTTACCATAGATGAGTGTACAGTGATGGATGGGGAAGACCAGCATTTTCCCACTAGTTAGATTGTTTTAGAAGGCCCAAAGCTCAATTATCCTGGAGGATATCCTTGAGCATCTTTCATGAACACATTACAGAATGCACAGGAGAGGAAAAAGGTAGATTTCCTACATAAATCAAGTGGTAAAAAGTCTAATAAATTCCAGTGATAAATGATGGGTGAAGATGGTATATTATTTTTCTCATACAGCATTTGAAATAATGTAGCATTTGGTTATCAACAATTAATTCATTTCTCCATACCTGGAATGATAAAAGAATCCCTGTAGATATGCCAACAACAACACAGCAAAGCACAAACACTACTATGCGAGGTTCACATATCAGGCGAATCACTGATCCAGCACTTATTTTCTTCTTCTCATTGCTTCCAACCTATTCAGAAAAGAAAAAACATTATAAGCCAAAAGTACCACCCTGCATACCACCTCAGTTTACTGTTCATGCTACCATTCCAAAGAATGAAACATGAAAGACTTACTGGTTATTTCTGTTTGCTTTATAAAGTGTGATGCTTTCATTTACCAGCAATCCAAACAGGATGCCGTACTAATCCTGGAGGAGCTGGTGGGTTTCTAAAAGGAATGAATATTCATGTGTCCCTTAACTGTGAGGGAATGGAATATTAGACTGATTATTCCAGGTACAAGTAGATATGAAACACTTGGATGGTGTCAGATATGTGATGGTCAATAAGTGAGTCAATGTGTAGATGTGTAAAAGATGCTGTAAAGTGGAAAAGGGTAGAAAAGGGTAAAAACTTCCGAGGAAATTTTGATACTATGCCTAAAATGTACTTAGGTTATCTTTTATTTTCAAGAATTAGTTTATCATTATGAAATGCTATCAGTATGGTGTGAATCTATTTATCTATCTATTTATATCTATGATGCCAATTCCCTCTGGAAACTTCCATCAAGGGGGAGGCCACAGCAAAAGTCTCCACTTATCCCTGTCATTAAATACTTCCCTTGCATACACCATTCCACTCATTCTTCCACTTTTCCTCTCCCTCCAGTACTTTCCCAGACTATTTCTCTACCATTTCTCACCCTCCAGTATTCCTCCACCCTATTTACCCATGTCACAGGTGGTCTTCCTCTTACAACAACCTCTTTAATTGTACAATCATACACTCTCCTTGTCTTGCATTCTTTCCACATGCTCAAATCCCCTTAAAATGTTACTTTTCATCCATTCTACCACTCCACAATTCATTCCCTTTGCATTTCCTGCCATACCATATCTCTCATACACCACTTCATTTCTTCCTTCATTCCATTTAGTTACACCACATGCTCTTCTCAAATAGCTCATTTCCACAGCTTGCATTCCTGACCTCTGTGACTCATTCCATGTCCATGTTTTGGCTGCATAGGTCGGAATTAGGAGGAATATGCTGTCCCTTAATCCTCTCTTCACTTCCTTACATACGCCCCAATCCTTCATCATGCTTTTATGGGACCCAATGACTCTTCTACCCTGCAATGCTCTCTCCCTTATCTCTCCTTCCATATCATCAAACTTACCCAGTACATCTCCTAAATACTTAAATTCTCTCACTTCTTCCATTCTTTCTCCCCCAACATAACAAATGTAACAGAAGACGTGTGAAAGGTCTTATCAAATAAGCCAAGAGATAATACAAAATGAGTATTGCAAGAGAAAGAAGAAAGATCCTAAAAGATTTTATAGATAAATCAATAATAAGAAACACATGAGACGTTGGATGGGACCCTTAGTAAACAAGGATGGGAACCCATTGTGGACAATAAATGCTTAGCAACAACCATAAGCAAGTTTTTTTTGTTCTGTCTTTATATCAGAAAGCAACGACACAAATTCTGAAAGCTATAAATAGCACTCAGATGGCCCATAATTCCTCTGAGCATGAACCAACAATGGTGAGACTCTTTGATGCATCACACAACCTATCAAAATCCCCCCTTTTAAAGTTAGGGTAATAATACTGGTTTAAGGAGAGTCAGTTTTGATATTTACATAAAAACTAACAATGCTGTGTTCGCAAGTACCTAGACGTTCTCCAACATGGGTATAAGTTACTAAGAGCTAATGTATCTCATTATAACATAAATGGCATTCTTCATAGCTGGCTAGGTATTTCAAATAACATCTTTATATTTCCTCTAAATTCTCCAAACATTCTGAGCTTCATATCATTATCTTTACATACGTTCCACTTACCTTAAGACGACTGGCAATCAAAAGATCAAAGGAAAAGATGACAAGGCTCAGATAAAATCCTGGGGTGTAGTTCTTCTCAGGCAACCCTTTTGAGACGAAGTCAATCAAAGCTCCGGAAATGACAGCGAATGACCCCCAGCCCATGGAACCAAACAAACGTTGCTTACCATAATTGCTGGCATCAGCTCCTATGTGGAGAAAAGTTTATATACTGTACAAGTAATCTAAATGTACCTATCTACCATCATTGACTAAGTTCACATTTTTATCTGACAGATCACGTATGTAAGTGTACAAAAGCATGATATTTTTGAAATCAAATTTGTAGAAATGTGGCCCATGAAGGATATGTATCAAAGACTGTGCAGAGTGTTCAAATCATAAGGTAAAAGACAGAATGAAACAATGTACTACTATGACACTTGCCCATGAAAACCTGGTTCATATCCAAATTACCATGTTGGAAAATATTGAAAAACACCACACATTATAGGATTATACTATTAATGTAATGTTTCATGTACAATTATGCAGTATATAATAATATCATGATGTATCATTTACTTGCAAGGGTGTGTGTGTGTGTGTGTGTGTGTGTGTGTGTGTGTGTGTGTGTGTGTGTAAACCCTCCCCTTCTTGTATTTCAATTTCTAAAAGGTGGAACACATGAAGGAACCAAGCAGGGAGTCTCTGCCTCCTCAAGGGCTCAGGCTGGGATGTCAAATGTGTGTGGACATAACCAAGATGAGAAGAGAGGGGTGATAGGTAAGAAAAGAACCCTGAGATGTTCTGGCTCTGAGTGAAACAAAATTCAAGGGTAAAGGGGAAGAATGGTTTGGAAATATCTTAGGAATAAAATTAGGAGTGGTGAAAGGACAGGAGCTAAGGAAGGAGTAGCACTACTCCTGAAGCAGATATTGTGGGTGTTTAAAAGTGTATAAGAAAAATAATTTAGACTGAAGTGAATAAAAATGAAAGTGGATGGCAAGAAATGGGTGATTATTAGTGCTTATGACCTTGGCCATGAGAAGAAAGTTTATGATACGTAAGCATTCTGGGAGCAGCTGAGTGAGTGTGTCAGGAGTTTTGATACATGAGACTGGAAAATAGTGATGGGTGATTTGAATGTGAAGGTGAGTGATGTGGTAGTTGAGGGTATAATCGGAGGACATTGGGTATTCAGTTTTATGAATGGAAAGGGTGATCAGCTTAAGGAGCTGTATGCTGAAAAAAGGATTGGTGATTAGGAATACCTGGTTTAAAATGAGTGATATACATAAGTATACATATGTGAGTAAGAAAGATGGTCAGAGGGCATTATTGGATTAAATATTAATAGATAGGCATTTATAGAAAAACCTTTGGATGTACATGTGCTGAGAGGGGCAGCTGGTGGGATATCTGAACATTATCTTGTAGAGGTAAGGGTGAAGATTTGTACAGGATTTAGAAAAAAAGGAACAATACTGGTGAGAAGAGAGTGGTGAGAATAAGTGAGCTTGGAAAAGAGACATGTGTGAAGAAATACCAGGAGAGATTGAATGTAGAATGGCAAAAGGTGAAAGTAAATGAAGCAAGGGGAAAGGGTGAGTAATGAGAGATATTTTGGGAAGCAGTGCTGGTGTGTGTGAGAAATGCATATGGCATGTGAAAGATGCGAGGAGGGCAAATCAGAAAGGGTAGTGAATACTGGAATGAAGAGATAAACTTGCAAATGAAAGAGAAAAGAGGGACATTTGGGCAGTCCTTGCAGGGAAGGAGTACAAACGATTGGGGTTGTATAAGAGAAAGTGACAGAAGGTCAACAGGATGGTTCAGGGGTTGAAAAAGAGGGCAAATGAGAATTGGGGTGAGAGAGTATCAGTAAACTTTCAGGAGAATAAGATGTTTTGGCCAAAAGGAGGTTAATAATGTGCAAAAAAAATAGAGAACATATACAAGCACCAGTGAAGGGGTAAAAGCTGAAGTGATAACAGGCAGCGATGAAGTGAGGAGGAGATGGAGTGAATATTTTGAAGAAATATATAATGTATGTGATGACAGGGTGGCAGATATAGGGTGTTTTGGTTGAGGAGGGTTGTGAAGTAAGAGAGACATTGAGAGTGGTTTGGTGAAGAGAGATGCGGTGGAAGCCTTACAAAGGATGAATTGTGGCAAGATGGCTGGAGTGGATGGTATTGCAGATGAAAATATCAAGAAAGGAGGTGCCTGTGTTGTTGATTGGCTGGTTAGGATTTTCAGTGTATGTATGGATCAAGGTGAGGTGCTTGAGGATTGGAAGAATGCATGTATAGAGCCAAATAAAGGTTAATTTTTTGAGGGTATCTGGATAGTTGTATGAGAGGGTAGTGACTAAGACAGCAAAGACATATACAGAGCATCACTGTGGTTTCAGAAGTGGTAGAGGATGGATCGTATTTACATAAAGAATGTGTGCAAGAAATACTTAGAGAAATGGATGGATTTGTATGTGACATTTATGGAGATGGAGAAATCATATGACAGGGCAGATAGAGATGCCTTGTGGAAGGTCTCAAAAATATAGTGTGGGTGTGGGAGGTAAGCTGCTAGAAGCAGAGAGAAGTTTTTATCAAGGCTCTTTGGCTTGTGTATGAGTAGGGAGGGAGAAAAGTGAATGGTTCCAAGTGAAGACTGATCTGTGGCAGGGGTGTGTGATGTCACTAGCGTTGTTTAATTTGTTTACAGATGGGGTAGTGGGGAAGGTAAATGCAAGAGTTTTGGAGAGAAGGGGGTGCATGCAGTCTGTACGGGATAAGAGGGCCTGGGTAGTGAGTCAGTTGTTGTTTGCCTAAGATATTTTACTAGTGGCAGATTCGAGTGCAAAGCTTCAGAAACAGGTGACTGAGTCTGGAAGGGTTTGTGAAAGGAGGAAGTTAAGAGTAATTGTGAATAACAGCAAGGTTATTAGGTTTAACAAAGTTGAGGGACAGGTTAATTGGGTTGAGAGTTTGCATGGAGAAAAATTGAAGGAAGTGAAGTGTTTAAGATGCTTGGGAGTGGACATGGCAGCGAATGAACCATGGAAGCAGAAGTGAGTCAAAAGGTAGATAAGGGGGTGAAGGTTCCAGGAGCACTAAAAATGTGTGGAAAGAGGGCACAACATTAATATTTGGATGTGAGGTATGGGCTATTGATAAGACTGTGCTGGGGAGGGTGGGTGTGTTGGAAATTAAATGTTTAAGGACATTATGTGGTGTGAGGTCGTTTGACCAAATAAGTAAAGAAAGGGTAAGAAAAAGGTACGGTAAGAAAGGGTCATTTAAAGAGCTGAAGAAGGTGTGTTGAAACAGTTTGGACATATAGAGGGAATGAGAGAGGAAAGGTGGACAAAGAGAATATATGTGTCAGAGGTGGAGGGAACATGGAGAACAGTGAGACCAAATGGGATATAGAAGGAGTGTAAAAAGATTTTGAGCAATCTGGGCCTGATGCCACCCTGCCCCAAGGGAAATAGCATTACCACCCCCTGCGCCGGCGAGGTAGCACCAGGAGACAGGAGAAATGGCCAGATTCACTTCCACTCAGTCTCTAGTTGTCATGTGTAATGCACTAAAACCACAGCTCCCTATCCACATCCAGGCTCCACAAACCTTTCCATGGTTTACCCCAAACACTTCCCATGCCCTGGCTCAGTCCACTGACAGCACGTCGACCCCGGTATACCACATCGTTCCATTCCACTCTATTCCATGCATGCCTTTCACCCTCCGGCATGTTCAGGCCCCGACCGCTCAAAATCCCTTTCATTCCATCCTTCCACCTCCAATTTGGTCTCCCACTTCTCCTTGTTCCCTCCACCTCT